>JAAKFY010000012.1:3131902-3134402 GCA_011823955.1 Dissostichus mawsoni
TTTTGAGAATCTCAGAAAAAACTCAAAATGGTGTGAAAAAGTCAGAAACATTTTTGGGAAGTAAAGGTTGATAAAGCTCGTGATGCCAAAGTAATTGCAGTTAAGCTCTAATGGAAAACAGACAATAACACAGCGTGTGAGCGCGCCGCAGAGCAGGCGAAGCAGAAAGTGAATCATTTGTTTTGCCAAAATGTGGAAATGTACAACCAATCCGAAACTCGAGCCAAAAGCAAATTAATTGAAAGATGTATAAGAGTTAAGCCAGGCTGACATTTCCCCTTGCTTACAGTCTTTGTGCTAAGCTAGGCTAAAAACTGACATTAATCACTGGGGATTATATTTGCTCACTTTTCATACTGATCACATATTTAAATCTGCATTAAAACTATCCGTCTTCTTGCAGCTGCAGGGGTTTTATTGATCTCTAAATGATGCTACGTTTTAATGAGGACCGCTAACATTTGTCTTTATTATTCCCTCGTTTCTCTCACCTCTTCGTTTTCCTTTATTGCTTATCTGAGCCTGACAGGTTTTTTCACGGTGGATCTCCAAATTGTCACGCTCCTCCATCGAATAAAATCAATCACACTGCAGTATAAATATCTCACAGTGTCTCTAACGCAGGAACACACACACTGGGGTTTAGTGGAGGATGTGTCAGAAGGTGGAAGAGGATGTTAAAAAACATCCGATAAACAGTGAGATGTTGAAATGCATTTATTCTGGGAATGCACGGTATCACAGCTTTCTAAAGAGCTCCCTCCGTCTCAGTTTGGATTTCATTCTCTCACAACTGGCCCGTGGGAACGACTCTTTGCAAAGTCCTGCTAATTAAAACCAGAACCACGAATCAGACTGAAAACAAAGGGCTGAAAATGCTCCGTTTTCCCAGAGAAATCCCTCCTGTGTTCAAGCCTCTTCATCACCAAGGCTTGAATATTTACTTCAGAGGTGAACCCTGGGAGCAGCGCGAGAATCTGTGGACGGACAGATATTTATATCTCTAATATTTATGCATGCCTCTGAATTAATATTGTGCCTTTTTACTTTTACTGTAACGTTAATTGTACCCTCTGAGGATCAAATGAAGCTCAGCGCAAGTTCAACCAGGAAGACCGTCTTTACTCATTCATTTACTATGTCTATGTTACTACTCTCTCTCCTCTCAATAAGTGATCGGGGGCGTCACTCCCCAGCTTAACCAATCACTTCGCTCTATTCCCAAGAGCCTATCATAGCGCTCCGCTAAACCTTTTAAATCTCTCTCCCCCTGACAGCTGTCATTTCAGGTGACTCGACGCAACCCTCCTCCCCCCCTTCTCACCTCCTGTCCCTCTGAATCCAGGGTCAAGCTAAGCCACTCCCCTTCAGACCGAACCCAACTATCCATTCACCACCACCAGGGTCAAGCTAAGCCACTCCCCTTCAGACCGACCCCAACTATCCATTCACCACCACCAGGGTCAAGCTAAGCCCCTCCCCTTCAGACCGACCCCAACTATCCATTCACCACCACCAGGGTCAAGCTAAGCCCCTCCCTTCAGACCGAACCCAACCATCCATTCACCACCAGGGTCAAGCTAAGCCCCTCCCCTTCAGACCAAACCCAACCATCCATTCACCACCACCAGGGTCAAGCTAAGCCCCTCCCCTTCAGACCGACCCCAACTATCCATTCACCACCACCAGGTCAAGCTAAGCCCCTCCCCTTCAGACCGAACCCAACCATCCATTCACCACCACCAGGGTCAAGCTAAGCCCCTCCCCTTCAGACCGAACCCAACTATCTATTCCCACCACCAGGGTCAAGCTAAGCCCCTCCCCTTCAGACCCACCCCAACTATCCATTCACCACCACCAGGGTCTAGACCCCGGGGGGTTTCATCTGACCGGTTCTCCCCTCCCGAATGATACTCCCACACAACGGGCCTAATCGCCAAAACTCCATTACATTCATTTTTGTATTCCTGGCAATAAATATGTATTCTTATCAAAACCGTCTCCTGATTGAAATAAAGCTATTCTGATTCTCCGCTTCTCCACTTTAAGATAAGATATGATATATAATACACTGTAGTTTGCCGTATACTCTTTGTCCTAAGTCTTTTCGTATTTGAGCTTTTAAGGTTATTTGTGTACATTGACATTTGGTGTAAATACTCGTCTATAGCATCCTCTTTTCAGAAACAGTTTTTACAAATGTTTTTTTATCTTATTGCCGTTTAAATGCGTTGGATTCGTTCTGAATGTTCCACACTAAAGCTGCCGGTTGAGAATCTTTACGTTTGTGCACATTTCTCCTTGTTAGTGTTGCTTGAAATGTGACAACGTGTTTTGACTGTAGCTATAAATATAGAATTACGTACATTTAAAATCTCCTGGGATCATCTGCTGCCGCTCCGAACACATCTGTTATCGGGACAAACGTGAAGCTCTGCGTCGAGAGAAGCTTTTTATAGTCGGAGAACACAAAGAGAATCAATGTAAGGTGTAACAGAAA
>JAAKFY010000012.1:3144402-3159402 GCA_011823955.1 Dissostichus mawsoni
AGTCCTATCCTCTGACAAGTCCTATTCTCTGACAAGTCCTATTCTCTCAAGTCCTATCCTCTCAAGTCCTATTCTCTCAAGTCCTATCCTCTCAAGTCCTATTCTCTCAAGTCCTATCCTCTGACAAGTCCTATTCTCTGACAAGTCCTATTCTCTGACAAGTCCTATCCTCTGACAAGTCCTATTCTCTGACAAGTCCTATTCTCTGACAAGTCCTATTCTCTGACAAGTCCTATTCTCTCAAGTCCTATTCTCTGACAAGTCCTATTCTCTGACAAGTCCTATTCTCTCAAGTCCTATTCTCTCAAGTCCTATTCTCTGACAAGTCCTATTCTCTGACAAGTCCTATCCTCTGACAAGTCCTATCCTCTGACAATCCTATCCTCTGACAAGTCCTATTCTCTGACAAGTCCTATTCTCTCAAGTCCTATCCTCTCAAGTCCTATTCTCTCAAGTCCTATCCTCTCAAGTCCTATTCTCTCAAGTCCTATCCTCTGACAAGTCCTATTCTCTGACAAGTCCTATTCTCTGACAAGTCCTATCCTCTGACAAGTCATATTCTCTGACAAGTCCTATCCTCTGACAAGTCCTATTCTCTCAAGTCCTATTCTCTGACAAGTCCTATTCTCTGACAAGTCCTATTCTCTCAAGTCCTATCCTCTCAAGTCCTATTCTCTCAAGTCCTATCCTCTCAAGTACTATTCTCTCAAGTCCTATTCTCTGACAAGTCCTATTCCTGACAAGTCCTATCCTCTGACAAGTCCTATTCTCTCAAGTCCTATTCTCTGACAAGTCCTATTCTCTGACAAGTCCTATCCTCTGACAAGTCCTATTCTCTGACAAGTCCTATCCTCTGACAAGTCCTATTCTCTCAAGTCCTATTCTCTGACAAGTCCTATCCTCTGACAAGTCCTATTCTCTGACAAGTCCTATTCTCTGACAAGTCCTATCCTCTGACAAGTCCTATTCTCTGACAAGTCCTATCCTCTGACAAGTCCTATTCTCTGACAAGTCCTATCCTCTGACAAGTCCTATTCTCTCAAGTCCTATTCTCTGACAAGTCCTATTCTCTGACAAGTCCTATTCTCTCAAGTCCTATCTTCTCAAGTCCTATTCTCTCAAGTCCTATCCTCTCAAGTCCTATTCTCTCAAGTCCTATCCTCTGACAAGTCCTATTCTCTGACAAGTCCTATCCTCTGACAAGTCCTATTCTCTGACAAGTCCTATCCTCTGACAAGTCCTATTCTCTCAAGTCCTATTCTCTGACAAGTCCTATTCTCTGACAAGTCCTATTCTCTCAAGTCCTATCCTCTCAAGTCCTATTCTCTCAAGTCCTATCCTCTCAAGTCCTATTCTCTCAAGTCCTATTCTCTGACAAGTCCTATTCTCTGACAAGTCCTATCCTCTGACAAGTCCTATTCTCTCAAGTCCTATTCTCTCAAGTCCTATTCTCTCAAGTCCTATTCTCTGACAAGTCCTATCCTCTGACAAGTCCTATTCTCTGACAAGTCCTATTCTCTGACAAGTCCTATTCTCTCAAGTCCTATTCTCTCAAGTCCTATTCTCTGACAAGTCCTATTCTCTGACAAGTCCTATTCTCTGACAAGTCCTATCCTCTGACAAGTCATATTCTCTGACAAGTCCTATCCTCTGACAAGTCTTATTCTCTCAAGTCCTATTCTCTGACAAGTCCTATTCTCTGACAAGTCCTATTCTCTCAAGTCCTATCCTCTCAAGTCCTATTCTCTCAAGTCCTATCCTCTCAAGTACTATTCTCTCAAGTCCTATTCTCTGACAAGTCCTATTCTCTGACAAGTCCTATCCTCTGACAAGTCCTATTCTCTCAAGTCCTATTCTCTGACAAGTCCTATTCTCTGACAAGTCCTATCCTCTGACAAGTCCTATTCTCTGACAAGTCCTATCCTCTGACAAGTCCTATTCTCTCAAGTCCTATTCTCTGACAAGTCCTATTCTCTGACAAGTCCTATCCTCTGACAAGTCCTATTCTCTGACAAGTCCTATTCTCTGACAAGTCCTATCCTCTGACAAGTCCTATTCTCTGACAAGTCCTATCCTCTGACAAGTCCTATTCTCTGACAAGTCCTATCCTCTGACAAGTCCTATTCTCTCAAGTCCTATTCTCTGACAAGTCCTATTCTCTCAAGTCCTATCTTCTCAAGTCCTATTCTCTCAAGTCCTATCCTCTCAAGTCCTATTCTCTCAAGTCCTATCCTCTGACAAGTCCTATTCTCTGACAAGTCCTATCCTCTGACAAGTCCTATTCTCTGACAAGTCCTATCCTCTGACAAGTCCTATTCTCTCAAGTCCTATTCTCTGACAAGTCCTATTTCTCTGACAAGTCCTATTCTCTCAAGTCCTATCCTCTCAAGTCCTATTCTCTCAAGTCCTATCCTCTCAAGTCCTATTCTCTCAAGTCCTATTCTCTGACAAGTCCTATTCTCTGACAAGTCCTATCCTCTGACAAGTCCTATTCTCTCGAGTCCTATTCTCTGACAAGTCCTATTCTCTGACAAGTCCTATTCTCTGACAAGTCCTATCCTCTGACAAGTCCTATTCTCTGACAAGTCCTATCCTCTGACAAGTCCTATTCTCTGACAAGTCCTATCCTCTGACAATTCCTATTCTCTGACAAGTCCTATCCTCTGACTAGTCCTATTCTCTGACAAGTCCTATCCTCTGACAAGTCCTATTCTCTGACAAGTCCTATCCTCTGACAAGTCCTATTCTCTCAAGTCCTATTCTCTGACAAGTCCTATTCTCTGACAAGTCCTATTCTCTCAAGTCCTATCCTCTCAGGTCCTATTCTCTCAAGTCCTATCCTCTCAAGTCCTATTCTCTCAAGTCCTATCCTCTGACAAGTCCTATTCTCTGACAAGTCCTATCCTCTGACAAGTCCTATTCTCTGACAAGTCCTATCCTCTGACAAGTCCTATTCTCTCAAGTCCTATTCTCTGACAAGTCCTATTCTCTGACAAGTCCTATTCTCTCAAGTCCTATCCTCTCAAGTCCTATTCTCTCTAGTCCTATCCTCTCAAGTCCTATTCTCTCAAGTCCTATTCTCTGACAAGTCCTATTCTCTGACAAGTCCTATCCTCTGACAAGTCCTATTCTCTCAAGTCCTATTCTCTGACAAGTCCTATTCTCTGACAAGTCCTATTCTCTGACAAGTCCTATCCTCTGACAAGTCCTATTCTCTGACAAGTCCTATCCTCTGACAAGTCCTATTCTCTCAAGTCCTATTCTCTGACAAGTCCTATTCTCTGACAAGTCCTATTCTCTCAAGTCCTATCCTCTCAAGTCCTATTCTCTGACAAGTCCTATTCTCTGACAAGTCCTATTCTCTCAAGTCCTAATCTCTCAAGTCCTATTCTCTGACAAGTCCTATTCTCTGACAAGTCCTATTCTCTCAAGTCCTATTCTCTCAAGTCCTATTCTCTCAAATCCTATTCTCTCAAGTCCTATTCTCTGACAAGTCCTATTCTCTCAAGTCCTATCCTCTCAAGTCCTATTCTCTGACAAGTCCTATTCTCTGACAAGTCCTATTCTCTCAAGTCCTATTCTCTCAAGTCCTATTCTCTCAAGTCCTATTCTCTCAAATCCTATTCTCTCAAGTCCTATTCTCTGACATGTCCTATTCTCTCAAGTCCTATTCTCTCAAATCCTATTCTCTCAAGTCCTATTCTCTGACATGTCCTATTCTCTCAAGTCCTATTCTCTCAAGTCCTATTCTCTGACAAGTCCTATTCTCTCAAGTCCTATTCTCTCAAGTCCTATTCTCTGACAAGTCCTATTCTCTCAAGTCCTATTCTCTCAAGTCCTATTCTCTCAAGTCCTATTCTCTCAAATCCTATTCTCTCAAGTCCTATTCTCTGACAAGTCCTATTCTCTCAAGTCCTATTCTCTCAAGTCCTATTCTCTGACAAGTCCTATTCTCTCAAGTCCTATTCTCTCAAGTCCTATTCTCTCAAGTCCTATTCTCTGACAAGTCCTATTCTCTCAAGTCCTATTCTCTCAAATCCTATTCTCTCAAGTCCTATTCTCTGACAAGTCATATTCTCTCAAGTCCTATTCTCTCAAGTCCTATTCTCTCAAGTCCTATTCTCTGAAATCCTATCCTATCTCTCAAATCCTATTCTCTCAAGTCCTATTCTCTGACAAGTCCTATTCTCTGACAAGTCCTATTCTCTGACAAGTCCTATTCTCTCAAGTCCTATTCTCTGACAAGTCCTATTCTCTCAAGTCCTATTCTCTGACAAGTCCTATCCTCTCAAGTCCTATTCTCTGACAAGTCCTATTCTCTCAAGTCCTATTCTTGACAAGTCCTATTCTCTGACAAGTCCTATTCTCTGACAAGTCCTATTCTCTCAAGTCCTATTCTCTGACAAGTCCTATTCTCTCAAGTCCTATTCTCTCAAGTCCTATTCTCTCAAATCCTATTCTCTCAAGTCCTATTCTCTGACAAGTCCTATTCTCTCAAGTCCTATCTCTCAAGTCCTATTCTCTGACAAGTCCTATTCTCTCAAGTCCTATTCTCTCAAGTCCTATTCTCTCAAGTCCTATTCTCTCAAATCCTATTCTCTCAAGTCCTATTCTCTGACATGTCCTATTCTCTCAAGTCCTATTCTCTCAAGTCCTATTCTCTGACAAGTCCTATTCTCTCAAGTCCTATTCTCTCAAGTCCTATTCTCTGACAAGTCCTATTCTCTCAAGTCCTATTCTCTCAAGTCCTATTCTCTCAAGTCCTATTCTCTCAAATCCTATTCTTTCAAGTCCTATTCTCTGACAAATCCTATTCTCTTAAGTCCTATTCTCTCAAGTCCTATTCTCTGACAAGTCCTATTCTCTCAAGTCCTATTCTCTCAAATCCTATTCTCTCAATCCTATTCTCTCAAGTCCTATTCTCTCAAATCCTATTCTCTCAAGTCCTATTCTCTCAAGTCCTATTCTCTCAAGTCCTATTCTCTCAAATCCTATTCTCTCAAGTCCTATTCTCTCAAGTCCTATTCTCTCAAGTCCTATCCTCTCAAGTCCTATTCTCTCAAGTCCTATTCTCTCAAATCCTATTCTCTCAAGTCCTATTCTCTGACAAGTCCTATTCTCTTAAGTCCTATTCTCAAGTCCTATTCTCTGACAAGTCCTATTCTCTCAAGTCCTATTCTCTCAAATCCTATTCTCTCAAATCCTATTCTCTCAAGTCCTATTCTCTCAAGTCCTATTCTCTCAAATCCTATTCTCTCAAGTCCTATTCTCTCAAGTCCTATTCTCTCAAGTCCTATTCTCTCAAATCCTATTCTCTCAAGTCCTATTCTCTCAAGTCCTATTCTCTCAAGTCCTATCCTCTCAAGTCCTATTCTCTCAAGTCCTATTCTCTCAAATCCTATTCTCTCAAGTCCTATTCTCTCAAGTCCTATTCTCTCAAATCCTATTCTCTCAAGTCCTATTCTCTCAAATCCTATTCTCTCAAGTCCTATTCTCTGACAAGTCCTATTCTCTTAAGTCCTATTCTCTCAAGTCCTATTCTCTGACAAGTCCTATTCTCTCAAGTCCTATTCTCTCAAATCCTATTCTCTCAAGTCCTATTCTCTCAAGTCCTATTCTCTGACAAGTCCTATTCTCTCAAGTCCTATTCTCTCAAATCCTATTCTCTCAAGTCCTATTCTCTCAAGTCCTATTCTCTCAAGTCCTATTCTCTGACAAGTCCTATTCTCTCAAGTCCTATTCTCTCAAGTCCTATTCTCTCAAATCCTATTCTCTCAAGTCCTATTCTCTCAAGTCCTATTCTCTCAAGTCCTATTCTCTGACAAGTCCTATTCTCTCAAGTCCTATTCTCTGACAAGTCCTATTGTCTCAAGTCCTATTCTCTGACAAGTCCTATTCTCTCAAGTCCTATTCTCTCAAGTCCTATTCTCTCAAATCCTATTCTCTCAAGTCCTATTCTCTCAAGTCCTATTCTCTCAAGTCCTATCTCTGACAAGTCCTATTCTCTCAAGTCCTATTCTCTGACAAGTCCTATTCTCTCAAGTCCTATTCTCTGACAAGTCCTATTCTCTCAAGTCCTATTCTCTCAAGTCCTATTCTCTCAAATCCTATTCTCTCAAGTCCTATTCTCTCAAGTCCTATTCTCTGACAAGTTCCTATTCTCTCAAGTCCTATTCTCTCAAATCCTATTCTCTCAAGTCCTATTCTCTCAAGTCCTATTCTCTCAAGTCCTATTCTCTGACAAGTCCTATTCTCTCAAGTCCTATTCTCTCAAATCCTATTCTCTCAAGTCCTATTCTCTCAAGTCCTATTCTCTCAAGTCCTATTCTCTCAAGTCCTATTCTCTGAAGTCCTATTGTCTCAAGTCCTATTCTCTGACAAGTCCTATTCTCTCAAGTCCTATTCTCTCAAGTCCTATTCTCTCAAGTCCTATTCTCTCAAGTCCTATTCTCTCAAGTCCTATTCTCTCAAGTCCTATTCTCTCAATCCTATTCTCTCAAGTCCTATTCTCTCAAGTCCTATTCTCTGACAAGTCCTATTCTCTCAAGTCCTATTCTCTCAAGTCCTATTCTCTCAAGTCCTATTCTCTCAAGTCCTATTCTCTCAAGTCCTATTCTCTGACAAGTCCTATTCTCTCAAGTCCTATTCTCTCAAGTCCTATTCTCTCAAATCTATTCTCTCAAGTCCTATTCTCTCAAGTCCTATTCTCTGACAAGTCCTATTCTCTCAAGTCCTATTCTCTGACAAGTCCTATTCTCTCAAGTCCTATTCTCTCAAGTCCTATTCTCTCAAGTCCTATTCTCTCAAGTCCTATTCTCTCAAGTCCTATCCTCTCAAGTCCTATTCTCTGACAAGTCCTATTGTCTCAAGTCCTATTCTCTGACAAGTCCTATTCTCTCAAGTCCTATTCTCTCAAGTCCTATTCTCTCAAGTCCTATTCTCTCATGTCCTATTCTCTCAAATCCTATTCTCTCAAGTCCTATTCTCTCTCAAGTCCTATTCTCTCAAGTCCTATTCTCTCAAGTCCTATTCTCTCAAGTCCTATTCTCTCAAGTCCTATCTCTCAAGTCCTATTCTCTGACAAGTCCTATTCTCAAGTCCTATTCTCTGACAAGTCCTATTCTCTCAAGTCCTATTCTCTCAAGTCCTATTCTCTCAAGTCCTATTCTCTCAAGTCTATTCTCTCAAATCCTATTCTCTCAAGTCCTATTCTCTCAAGTCCTATTCTCTCAAGTCCTATTCTCTGACAAGTCCTATTGTCTCAAGTCCTATTCTCTGACAAGTCCTATTCTCTCAAGTCCTATTCTCTCAAGTCCTATTCTCTCAAGTCCTATTCTCTCAAGTCCTATTCTCTCAAGTCCTATTCTCTCAAGTCCTATCCTCTCAAGTCCTATTCTCTGACAAGTCCTATTGTCTCAAGTCCTATTCTCTGACAAGTCCTATTCTCTCAAGTCCTATTCTCTCAAGTCCTATTCTCTCAAGTCCTATTCTCTCATGTCCTATTCTCTCAAATCCTATTCTCTCAAGTCCTATTCTCTCAAGTCCTATTCTCTCAAGTCCTATTCTCTCAAGTCCTATTCTCTCAAGTCCTATTCTCTCAAGTCCTATCTCTCAAGTCCTATTCTCTGACAAGTCCTATTCTCAAGTCCTATTCTCTCAAGTCCTATTCTCTCAAGTCCTATTCTCTCAAGTCCTATTCTCTCAAGTCCTATTCTCTCATGTCCTATTCTCTCAAATCCTATTCTCTCAAGTCCTATTCTCTCAAGTCCTATTCTCTCAAGTCCTATTCTCTCAAGTCCTATTCTCTCAAGTCCTATTCTCTCATGTCCTATTCTCTCAAGTCCTATCCTCTCAAGTCCTATTCTCTGACAAGTCCTATTCTCTCAAGTCCTATTCTCTCAAGTCCTATCCTCTCATCCCTGGAAGCAGTGAATGCAGAGTTCCTTCCTGCATGATGCTCAACATGAGACGCAGCTCCTCTCAGCCGCCTCAGCTGGAGGGTTCCCACCTCAAACATCTGATATACAAAGTCTGGAAGGTATGATTTTAGACGGAAGCGCAATAGAACAATGGAAACATATGTATTCTACGTGTCACTGGTCATGCTGCTTTTGGGCCATTGTATTAATAAAAACCTTATTTAAAATGTTTTCCACAGAAACTTTACAAAGTGCATCAATTCCTATTTGCCAACATGTATTTTTGCAATTCTAATGCATATAATTATGAATTAAAGGTCACCAATTATACAAAATCCACTTCTTCATGTCTCTTCTACATCAACATGTGTCCCCTCTTCTTCATGTCTCTTCTACATCAACATGTGTCCCCTCTTCTTCATGTCTCTTCTACATCAACATGTGTCCCCTCTTCTTCATGTCTCTTCTACATCAACATGTGTCCCCTCTTCTTCATGTCTCTTCTACATCAACATGTGTCCCTCTTCTCATGTCTCTTCTACATCAACATGTGTCCCCTCTTCTTCATGTCTCTTCTACATCAACATGTGTCCCCTCTTCTTCATGTCTCTTCTACATCAACATGTGTCCCCTCTTCTCATGTCTCTTCTACATCAACATGTGTCCCCTCTTCTCATGTCTCTTCTACATCAACATGTGTCCCTCTTCTCATGTCTCTTCTACATCAACATGTGTCCCCTCTTCTTCATGTCTCTTCTACATCAACATGTGTCCCCTCTTCTTCATGTCTCTTCTACATCAACATGTGTCCCCTCTTCTTCATGTCTCTTCTACATCAACATGTGTCCCCTCTTCTCATGTCTCTTCTACATCAACATGTGTCCCCTCTTCTTCATGTCTCTTCTACATCAACATGTGTCCCCTCTTCTTCCATGTCTCTTCTACATCAACATGTGTCCCCTCTTCTTCATGTCTCTTCTACATCAACATGTGTCCCCTCTTCTTCATGTCTCTTCTACATCAACATGTGTCCCCTCTTCTTCATGTCTCTTCTACATCAACATGTGTCCCCTCTTCTTCATGTCTCTTCTACATCAACATGTGTCCCCTCTTCTTCATGTCTCTTCTACATCAACATGTGTCCCCTCTTCTTCATGTCTCTTCTACATCAACATGTGTCCCCTCTTCTCATGTCTCTTCTACATCAACATGTGTCCCCTCTTCTTCATGTCTCTTCTACATCAACATGTGTCCCCTCTTCTTCATGTCTCTTCTACATCAACATGTGTCCCCTCTTCTTCATGTCTCTCTTCATCAACATGTGTCCCCTCTGTGTAAAGAGACTCTGAAAGTTTCAGGAACAAAGATTCTCTCTCTTTTTCTCCTGATCCATTTCTATAAAAACCTGTCTGAAAATGAGCTGATCAGATTTTGGCCACTTTGTGATGTCATAACGATGTTTTGTCTTGTGTAACCGTTAGCCAATCAGCAACAACCTTCCATTTCGTTTCGACAGAGCAAAACGAGTAGCGCTTCAATACAATCGGCCATTGTTGTTGTTGTCGATGTGAGGGTTTCCGCGCGGTTTGGCTTTATGAAGCAGGCACGCAAACGATGACGCGATGACGCAGCACCACTCGGGCTCTGAGCGGTGTGAACAGAGCGGGAGCTGAACTGAAGAACCGGTTCCGAACCAGAAAAGCTCTAGAGGAGCTAGAACGGGAAAAGCCTTGGTGTGATAAGGGGTATCAGAGGGGCGTGGGGAGGGGCTCCTTATTTTCATCTAAAGTAACAGACAGAGAATCAGCACTGGAAACAGGGCTGAAACAGAGGGGATTATGGGATACTGCAATGATCTGTTTGGTGTTTCAGCCAATCAGAGACAGGTTCAGGATATATCTGAGACCTGTGATATATTGATGAGAAACAGTATAATAGGGCACCTTTAAATTGGGCCGTTTCTTAAACCATGCTAAATGTACGTGTGTGCATAAAACAGAGTTATGATCAGTCATAATATCACGGAACGTGGTGATGGTTAAATTGTTTTCCATAATCTTGCAGCCTTACAAATGAACTGAGATTTCCAATACACATTTTAAGATATTCTAGTACGCCTGAAACAATACAAAGCATGGTTTGAATCAGGGGTGGGAACCTTTTCCTCTCAAGGGCCATTTCAATTTGTTCAACATCCTCCGAGGCCGTACAAATGATTGAACTCAACCTCTGCTTAGAAAAACTCAAATCACAGCCCATTCATTTCTCCTTTCTTTCATGCTGTGCAAAGAAAACGCAACCTCTGAATCCAGAGATCTCACCATGACTCGCGCATGCACGTGCACGGTGTGGCATGACCACCACACAGAGAGACATGGACACAAGATGGGTGCAAATGTATTTAGTTTTCCTATCCATGTGAACATGATTTAAGTGGGGGGTGGACCTAACCTCCTCTAGAGGGACCTAACCTCCTCTAGAGGGGACCTAACCTCCTCTAGGGGGTACCTCACCTCCTCTAGGGGGGACCTAACCTCCTCTAGGGGGACCTAACCTCCTCTGAGGGGACCTAACCTCCTCTAGGGGGTCCTCACCTCCTCTAGGGGGACCTCACCTCCTCTAGGGGGGTCCTAACCTCCTCTAGGGGGACCTCACCTCCTCTAGGGGTCCTAACCTCCTCTAGGGGGGACCTCACCTCCTCTAGAGGGGACCTAACCTCCTCTAGGGGGTCCTACCTCCTCTAGAGGGGACCTAACCTCCTCTAGGGGGTACCTCACCTCCTCTAGGGGGGACCTAACCTCCTCTAGGGGGGACCTAACCTCCTCTAGAGGGGACCTAACCTCCTCTAGGGGACCTAACCTCCTCTAGGGGGGACCTAACCTCCTCTAGGGGGACCTAACCTCCTCTAGAGGGGACCTAACCTCCTCTAGGGGGGACCTAACCTCCTCTAGGGGACCTAACCTCCTCTAGAGGGGACCTAACCTCCTCTAGAGGGGACCTAACCTCCTCTAGAGGGGACCTAACCTCCTCTAGGGGGGACCTAACCTCCTCTAGGGGGGACCTAACCTCCTCTAGGGGGGACCTAACCTCCTCTAGAGGGGACCTAACCTCCTCTAGGGGGTACCTCACCTCCTCTAGGGGGGACCTAACCTCCTCTAGGGGGGACCTAACCTCCTCTAGAGGGGACCTAACCTCCTCTAGGGGGGTCCTCACCTCCTCTAGGGGGGACCTCACCTCCTCTAGGGGGGTCCTAACCTCCTCTAGGGGGGACCTCACCTCCTCTAGGGGGGTCCTAACCCCTCTAGGGGGACCTCACCTCCTCTAGGGGGGTCCTAACCTCCTCTAGGGGGGACCTCACCTCCTCTAGGGGGGACCTCACCTCCTCTAGGGTCCTAACCTCCTAGGGGGACCTCACCTCCTCTAGGGGGTCCTAACCTCCTCTAGGGGGACCTCACTCCTCTAGGGGGGACCTCACCTCCTCTAGGGGGTCCTAACCTCCTCTAGGGGGGTCCTAACCTCCTCCGGGAAGATTTGTTTTAAATGTTGAAGTTAAAAGCATCAATCTGCTGCACTTTGAGAGCAACATGGAGAGATCTATGGACACCTCTCAACACCAGATGAAACAGACCTGGAGGCACATTTTATTTTTCGGAGGTTCCCACCCCTGGTTTAAAGGAAAGGATAAAGTCACTACTAATTGCTTTTTACTGTTCTTTAGTAAGTGTTCAGAGCAATGTGGATTTTTGTTGGATATTTGTGAAAGAAATGTGTGTATTTATTAATTATTTAAGATGTCAATGAATTTAGTTTAGTTTTACTATCAAAAGAAGGTTCTATTTGTCATACTTTCAATTTGTATTGTCTCATTTGGTGGCATCATTGTGTGCATTTCATACAGGAGCAGTTTAGGGCCTCATATGTAGGCCTTAGGTCAATCAATCAATCAATCAACGTTTATTTGAACTAAGACCACGCCCCCATCAGCTAATGCTAACATGTGTATCAGCTAATGCTAACATGTGTATCAGCTAATGCTAACATGTGTATCAGCTAATGCTAACATGTGTATGAGCTAATGCTAACATGTGTATCAGCTAATGCTAACATGTCTATCAGCTAATGCTAACATGTCTATCAGCTAATGCTAACACATGTGTATCAGCTAATGCTAACATGTGTATCAGCTAATGCTAACATGTGTATGAGCTAATGCTAACACATGTGTATCAGCTAATGCTAACATGTGTATGAGCTAATGCTAACACATGTGTATCAGCTAATGCTAACATGTCTATCAGCTAATGCTAACATGTGTATGAGCTAATGCTAACACATGTGTATCAGCTAATGCTAACATGTGTATCAGCTAATGCTAACACATGTGTATCAGCTAATGCTAACATGTGTATCAGTTAATGCTAACATGTGCATCAGCTAATGCTAACATGTGTATCAGCTAATGCCAAAACATGTGTATCAGTTAATGCTAACATGTGTATCAGCTAATGCTAATATGTGTATGAGCTAATGCTAACACATGTGTATCAGCTAATGCTAACATGTCTATCAGCTAATGCTAACATGTGTATGAGCTAATGCTAAAACATGTGTATCAGCTAATGCTATCATGTGTATCAGCTAATGCTAAAACATGTGTATCAGTTAATGCTAACATGTGTATCAGCTAATGCTAACATGTATATCAGCTAATGCTAACATGTGTTCAGCTAATGCTAACATGTGTATCAGCTAATGCCAAAACCTGTGTATCAGCTAATGCTAACATGTGTATCAGCTAATGCTAACCATGTGTATCAGCTAATGCTAAAACTGTGTATCAGCTAATGCTAACATGTGTATCAGCTAATGCTAACATGTGTATCAGCTAATGCTAACATGTGTATCAGCTAATGCTAACATGTGTATGAGCTAATGCTAACATGTATCAAATATTGAAAACGATGGGTTTTCTGAGGTGTAACAGTGAGTGACTGAAACAGAGAGAAGTGTTTGATTACTTGCTGAAGCCTCCAGGAAACAGGTTGCTCGGCGGATTACGGGCTTTGTTCTGAACATCAAAGTAAATGTGTTGATGCTGAGCAAAAATAAATCTGTGTTTTAAAGGGACGCAGTACGGTTCAGAGAGAGAGTTGGTTTGGGTTCAAATGATGGAGTCAAGGTACAGAAAATAGGTTTAAAGTCCTTCAAAATGTATGATTTAACACCAGTTTAGAGTTCTTTAAAAAGCTCTGGTTTTTAGGGATAATGCGGTTTTTACGCTGTTTGAACTTTTCATTTGAAGTATTAAAAACATATCTCCTCTTTTCAAACAGTGGCTCCTTTTAATAATACGAATGACTTCCATAACGACATAGTTTTAAATCTATAGGGTCAAATTATTTTGATTTTGTTGTTATTTATTTGGTCGACAGTGTCAATAATTTAATTCAGTAAATAAATATGTGTATGTAAAGTAAAAGTAGTGCAGGATAAAGTGTGTTATTTCCTCTGCAGTTGCAGGTGTTTCAGTATCTGGGCGACCCTGCCTGCCTCGCTATCTGACTGTCAGACATTAAGAGGAAATGCATTTGTAAAAAAGCTGCTGACTCAAATCCTATTAAACTCCAGCAGGTTGTCGTCTCTTTGTTTCTCTTTGATTGGAGTGTCCTCGCAGAGGGGGAGGTGTCCTCTGTGTTCACTGTGATGCCTCCAGTTATGCTTTTATGATCCGAGCAAACGCCTTCCTCCAAATCCCCCGCAGAGACGCTTTGAACACAAAACACTCCTATAAACTTCTGTTTACATGCAGAACGTGTATCTTCAGTACTGGTCTGTGCAGCAGTATGTACAGAGATGGTAGAAGTACACATCTTTTACTCAAGTAGAAGTACACACATCTTTTACTCAAGTAGAAGTACACACATCCTTTACTCAAGTAGAAGTACACACATCCTTTACTCAAGTAGAAGTACACACATCTTTTACTCAAGTAGAAGTACACACATCCTTTACTCAAGTAGAAGTACACACATCTTTTACTCAAGTAGAAGTACACACATCTTTTACTCAAGTAGAAGTACACACATCCTTTACTCAAGTAGAAGTACACACATCCTTTACTCAAGTAGAAGTACACACATCCTTTACTCAAGTAAGTACAGACATCCTTTACTCAAGTAGAAGTACAGATACTCGTGTTTAAAATACTCTGGTGAAAGTAGAAGTACTGACTAAACGTCTTTACTCAAGTAAAAGTAAAGAGGCTTTGAAATGTACTTCAGTAAAAAGTACCCATAACTAGCAGCTGTTTTAAAGAGTACCTGACCTCCCTTTATATTAATAGAACAATAATGTCATTGTTAGCTAATGAATGTTTCCATGCTGAACAACGGCAACATGACAACGTTTCCATTGGTCCCTCTTCTTTAGAGAAGACCAGGAAATGATGGATACACGGATCGTGTTCAAATCAATAGGCACGCAATGACTCTAAATAATAATGATCACGCCACCAAACACACATTCAGACTAAAGGAACCAGCCTGTTTGGAACATGGAAGAAGTAGAAAGTACAGGTATTTGGGTTCAACATGGAAGAAGTAGAAAGTACAGGTATTTGGGTTCAACATGGAAGAAGTAGAAAGTACAGGTATTTGGGTTCAACATGTAAGAAGTAGAAAGTACAGGTATTTGGGTTCAACATGTAAGAAGTAGAAAGTACAGGTATTTGGGTTCAACATGTAAGAAGTAGAAAGTACAGGTATTTGGGTTCAACATGTAAGAAGTAGAAAGTACAGGTATTTGGGTTCAACATGTAAGAAGTAGAAAGTACAGGTATTTGGGTTCAACATGTAAGAAGTAGAAAGTACAGGTATTTGGTTCAACATGTAAGAAGTAGAAAGTACAGGTATTTGGGTTCAACATGTAAGAAGTAGAAAGTACAGGTATTTGGGTTCAACATGTAAGAAGTAGAAAGTACAGGTATTTGGTTCAACATGTAAGAAGTAGAAAGTACAGGTATTTGGGTTCAACATGTAAGAAGTAGAAAGTACAGGTATTTGGTTCAACATGTAAGAAGTAG
>JAAKFY010000012.1:3164402-3171902 GCA_011823955.1 Dissostichus mawsoni
TCTGTCTGTCTGTCTGTCTGTCTGTCTGTCTGTCTGTCTGTCTGTCTGTCTGTCTGTGTCTGTCTGTCTGTCTGTCTGTCGTCTGTCTGTCTGTCTGTCTGTCTGTCTGTCTGTCTGTCTGTCTGTGTCTGTCTGTCTGTCTGTGTCTGTCTGTCTGTCTGTCTGTCTGTCTGTCTGTCTGTCTGTCTGTGTCTGTCTGTCTGTTTGTGTCTGTCTGTCTGTCTGTCTGTCTGTCTGTGTGTCTGTGTGTCTGTCTGTGTGTCTGTCTGTGTGTCTGTCTGTCTGTCTGTCTGTCTGTCGTCTGTCTGTCTGTCTGTCTGTCTGTCTGTCTGTGTGTGTGTGTGTGTGTGTGTGTGTGTGTACAGTCTGTCTGTCTGTCTGTCTGTCTGTCTGTCTGTCTGTCTGTCTGTCTGTCTGTCTGTCTGTCTGTCTGTCTGTCTGTCTGTCTGTCTGTCTGTCTGTAAAGAAAGTCAAAGTAAGAACAAAGCAAAGGCACTTTCTCTCTAAAATGGAAGTTGCAACAAAATGGGAACGACCAATACAGCGTAAGGTGAATCAGGTTATTTGAACGAGTGTCTGCAGTCACAGGTAAATCATATCTCTGTCTCGGACAGATTGAAACATCAGGATGAACACAGTATTATTAATGTACAAAGAAATGGGAAAATGAATGATCCTGCAGGATACCAGCAGGAGATCGGGAACAAATGAGCAAAAACATTCATAACACAACCAACTCAACTACTGGAAAGAATACACGTAGAAGATTTCATTTGTTACTTTAAGAAACCCCAAATTCTAAGTAAATTCAAAACAAACCTCACTTCAAAATGCAGGAGAAGATGTGGTGAGAAGAAACCACACTCATATGTTCTGGGAGGAGAGAAATGTCAAATATCTTCTCTCAAAAAGAACCCATGAATTACTCGGGAAAACAATTTGAGGCAATTCAAAAAAAAGATTCCCATCTATTTCTTGGGAAAAGAAAAACGATCAGCAAACATCAAGGAACAATAACTTAGTCATGGAATAAACTAGGAAATGGAATCTATGTAATGGAGATAAGATAAGATCAGAAGTACTTTATTGATCCCAATTTGTGAAATGTTTGCGTTGCAGCAGCATAAAAAGACAAGGCGTTGAAAAAGACTAGAAATAAACAAGAAGGTATAAAATATACATGTGGAATTTACAAATTAACAATAACAAAATATAAAGCAAGGTATTATATATATAACTATGTGAGGGATGGAAAAGTAAATGTTAAACTGAATATATAAATGTAAAATGTACAGTGAGATTTGAAGTCCAAGAGAAGCTTGGAGAAAACGACTGAGGATTAGGAACCAGATGCAGGAGGTGGGAGGAATGTGTAAAGTATAGAACACTATAATGAAGATTTATATTGGCCCCATTTGTGTTACGTCCCCACTAAGGTCTGGGACATGGAGACAGTAACACACAACCAATAAATGAGGGAGTCAGCGTAAACGTTAACAAACGCTCTTTAAGTGAGGAGGAGGAGGAGGAGGAGGAGGAGGAGGAGGAGGAGGGAGAGGAGGAGGAGGAGGAGAGGAGGAGGAGGAGGAGGAGACAAAGGAGATTGTGCCAAACAAAAGAAATAAGTATAACAAAACCAGGCCTATCAAAAACTCTCACTAACTGAACTACTAAGAACTGGACAAAGCAAAACACAGGGTGGCAACAATCCGCTAACCTAGTGTGTCTGACGTGTTACCTACGTGATGAAATGTAAAGGGTAACCCAAACATTCGCAAAGGTCCGAAAACAGCGTCCACAGTAGAAATCAGCAACTTAACAAACACTCATACAGAGGCTCTTCAGTCAGCAGCATCATAGTGTGGCCAACAGGCAGGAAGTGTGTTTCCCTCACTGCAGTTTACACTGTGGTTAAAGATTGGCCTGTGTACTAAAGTGTGTTCCCTCTGGAGAGCAGATCTCCATCAGCAGACACAATAAGCAGCGCTAACAATCCAGATGGAAAACAGAAAGTCTCAGCCGTCTCAGGTGTTCATCTTCTCCGTGCTCAGACCTGAGGAGGGAAGTGTGCGACATTACGAGAGGAAACGAGGGTCGGCAGATACCGTCCTGCCATTTCCTAAAAGGAATGTCATTTCTGCAGAAATCAAAACAAAAGCCAAAACAAATCTCTTGTGAGGCAATTTCAGCGATTTAGTTGTCAGGCCGGAGCTTTTAAAGATGGCAGGATGATCAGACAGAGGCTGACATACACAGCAAACAAATGACAGACGAACACTTCAGCGAGAGAGGAGCACAAAGTATTCAAACACAATCACACACTGCGACGTTCCTTCAATCAAACATAAAGCACGGCCTGCCAATTCAAACGCTGCAATCATGAGAGGACAAACTTTACTTTCAGTGTGCGGGAATATATAAAACCACACGGTAAGTTAAGAGAAAGAGTGAAGAACAGCAGCTAGAATAATATGTCGTTTGTTTTTCATACAGTCTGCATCTGCATCTTACGTAATTTGCATATTGTGTTTCCTTTAATGTATGTTTATGTTTCATGAACACTACAGTTATTTAGATTTTGTGATGCTTTCTATTTCTCAATTTTTTTAATACTAATTCCCCGGGACAAACGCTGCAATCACGATGAAAACACGAGAGAGAGAGAGAGAGAGAGAGAGAGAGAGAGAGAGAGAGAGAGAGAGAGACAAAAATCAGCTCCTAACGTCTATCCCTATCTCTATCCCTATCTCTATCCCTATCGTCTATCCCTATCTCCTATCCCTATCTCCTATCCCTATCGTCTATCCCTATCGTCTATCCCTATCGTCTATCCCTATCGTCTATCCCTAACGTCTATCCCTATCGTCTATCCCTATCGTCTATCCCTATCGTCTATCCCTATCTCTATCGTCTATCCCTATCCCTATTGTCTATCCCTATCGTCTATCCCTATCTCTATCCCTATCGTCTATCCCTATCGTCTATCCCTATCTCTATCGTCAATCCCTATCTCTATCCCTATCGTCTATCCCTATCGTCTATCCCTATCGTCTATCCCTATCTTTATCCCTATCGTCTATCCCTATCGTCTATCCCTATCTCTATCCCTATCGTCTATCCCTATCGTCTATCCCTATTGTCTATCCCTATCTTTATCCCTATCGTCTATCCCTATCGTCTATCCCTATCTCTATCCCTATCGTCTATCGCTATCGTCTATCCCTATCGTCTATCCCTATCCCTAACGTCTATCCCTATCGTCTATCCCTATCGTCTATCCCTAACGTCTATCCCTATCGTCTATCCCTATCGTCTATCCCTATCTCTATCCCTATCTCTATCCCTATCCCTATCCCTAACGTCTATCCCTAACGTCTATCCCTATCGTCTATCCCTATTGTCTATCCCTATCTCTATCCCTATCCCTATCGTCTATCCCTATCGTCTATCCCTATCGTCTATCCCTATCCCTAACGTCTATCCCTATCCCTATCCCTAACGTCTATCCCTATCGTCTATCCCTATCGTCTATCCCTATCGTCTATCCCTAACGTCTATCCCTATCCCTATTGTCTATCCCTATCGTCTATCCCTATCGTCTATCCCTATCTCTATCGTCTATCCCTATCCCTATTGTCTATCCCTATCGTCTATCCCTATCTCTATCCCTATCGTCTATCCCTATCGTCTATCCCTATCTCTATCGTCAATCCCTATCTCTATCCCTATCGTCTATCCCTATCGTCTATCCCTATCGTCTATCCCTATCGTCTATCCCTATCTTTATCCCTATCGTCTATCCCTATCGTCTATCCCTATCTCTATCCCTATCGTCTATCCTATCGTCTATCCCTATTGTCTATCCCTATCTTTATCCCTATCGTCTATCCCTATCGTCTATCCCTATCTCTATCCCTATCGTCTATCGCTATCGTCTATCCCTATCGTCTATCCCTATCCCTAACGTCTATCCCTATCGTCTATCCCTATCGTCTATCCCTAACGTCTATCCCTATCGTCTATCCCTATCGTCTATCCCTATCGTCTATCCCTATCTCTATCCCTATCTCTATCCCTATCCTATCCCTAACGTCTATCCCTAACGTCTATCCCTATCGTCTATCCCTATTGTCTATCCCTATCTCTATCCCATCCCTATCGTCTATCCCTATCGTCTATCCCTATCGTCTATCCCTATCCCTAACGTCTATCCCTATCGTCTATCCCTATCGTCTATCCCTATCCCTATCGTCTATCCCTAACGTCTATCCCTATCGACTATCCCTATCGTCTATCCCTATCGTCTATCCCTAACGTCTATCCCTATCCATATCCCTATGGTCTATCCCTATGGTCTATCCCTAACGTCTGTTCCTTGACCTCTGTGTGAAACATCATGGGTTAAGGAATAGTGGATAGGAGAATTCAAAAGGACTTAGGAGAAGAGACTGCGGTACTTTAGAGAATCCGACTGCACTTTCATATCCGACGTGTTTATGATGCGCCAGTGGACGTCATGAATGTGCGTCTGCTGCTGTGGGGAAACTATGGAAACTACAGTTCTCTATACAGCGGACTACAACATGGATGTAGAATAAAACGAGGGACTCCTGTAAACTCATCTAGAGACTCTGCTCCGTGCTCTGTTGCTTTAGGCTTTATGAACGTGGACAACAGAGAAACAGATTCTTCAGGACCAAAGCTAGGATTGAAATAAAAAGGAAAGTGAAACTTATGCTCGTCTCCCTCTCCCTCCGGTCCACATGAATACAAATGATCCCAATACGTATGATTGGATGAAAAGATCTTATAATCAATACAGATGTATTGATTATAACGTTAGTCCTTCATCTATCACTGTGTGTATCTCCATTCAGACATCTTTTAAAAGTTGAACAAACCACACAGCTCAGTAAAGACTGAGATGTGTTGACTTTATTTGATCATTTCAGTAAAAACTAACGTTCATATTTCTCTTTTTGATTATAATACTGATGAACGTTCAAAACAAAGCACTTTGGCAACTTACCGTTTTAAAAAGCTTAATAAGCACCGTAACTTTCATGATATCATTTCTCCGTCATAATCGGTTGTTTCCGTGAACGGCCGAATGTTGTGTGACGGCAAATGCTGCGGCTGCAAGGCATTGTGGGTCAGCACTTTCTCTCTCCTTTCGTAAAGGGAGGTCCAGTGGTTCCTTAGCTAAAGGAGGTTATAAAGGAAGTTTGAAACCTCCTTTCCTATCATCTAGAGAATTCGAAGGGCACTTATCATGGCTGCCACTGAGGGGCTTCCGGGTCATTTCACTCCGTTAGGAAGGTTCCTGAGCTAAACGGACTATTCGACCACAATCCCTGTGTCGTGTCTTCCCTCCTGTGTCTGATTGGCTCATTGTGTTCACCTGTTGCCCTTGTGTTTCTGCCTCCCCTGCCCAGCTGTGTCTTGTCCTGTGATTACCCCTCTTTGTATTTAGTCTTGTCTTCCCCTGTGCTCAATGTCGGTTCATTGTCTTTCCTGTCTCCCTCCATGTTGGTCACGGTCAGTTTTGTTTACCTCGTGCTACCTGTTTATTTCATGTCATGTTTTGTCAGTCATCAGCTTTTTTTAAAACAAAGCTCGCCTTTTGTTCCTTGACCTTTTTTTGTCTTTTTTATTCATTTGGGTCCTACCTTTTCCCGAATCCTGACAGATTCCTCCCACAGTGTTCATGTTTAGAGTAACCCGTGCATGTGACACTGGTTTTGGCAGAGACTTCTCCACACTGCGTGCAGCAGATTCTGATGGATGTTAATCTGTGTTCATGTTGTTGTGCATTAACATGCAGATCTCTAAAGGTGGGCGTCCTTCCAATGACAAGCCAACATCTGCTCTGTTCCCTCCAATACATACCACCGTCAATGAAACGATGCATTCATTACGGAGCGTGCACAGAGTAACGAAGCTTCTCCTGAAACACGAGAGATAAAATCATTTATACCAGAGGAGAGCGATCATACTCTGAAGCAACACACACAATACTAAAGAAGGTATCAGAAGATATCACATAACAAATCTCTTCCATCAGGAGAAACGTGCTGCAGCTTCAGAGAGGATGCAGATATAAAAACCCAAATGTTCCACATGAAGAAACATCTCCAGCAACTTGACAACACATGCAGCGTTTAGAGAACATTCAGCAACTTGACAACACATGCAGCATTTAGAGAACATTCAGTAACTTGACAACACATGCAGCGTTTAGAGACCATTCAGTAACTTGACAACACATGCAGCATTTAGAGAACATTCAGTAACTTGACAACACATGCAGCATTTAGAGAACATTCAGCAACTTGACAACACATGCAGCATTTAGTGACCATTCAGTAACTTGACAACACATGCAGCATTTAGTGACCATTCAGTAACTTGACAACACATGCAGCGTTTAGAGAACATTCAGCAACTTGACAACACATGCAGCATTTAGAGACCATTCAGTAACTTGACAACACATGCAGCATTTAGAGACCATTCAGCAACTCGACAACACATGCAGCATTTAGAGACCATTCAGTAACTTGACAACACATGCAGCATTTAGAGAACATTCAGTAACTTGACAACACATGCAGCGTTTAGAGACCATTCAGCAACTTGAGGAAACATGCAGCATTTAGAGAACATTCAGTAACTTGACAACACATGCAGCATTTAGAGACCATTCAGCAACTTGACAACACATGCAGCGTTTAGAGACCATTCAGCAACTTGAGGAAACATGCAGCATTTAGAGAACATTCAGCAACTTGAGGAAACATGCAGCATTTAGAGAACATTCAGCAACTTGACAACACATGCAGCGTTTAGAGAACATTCAGCAACTTGAGGAAACATGCAGCATTTAGAGAACATTCAGCAACTTGAGGAAACATGCAGCATTTAGAGAACATTCAGCAACTTGAGGAAACATGCAGCATTTAGAGAACATTCAGCAACTTGACAACACATGCAGCATTTAGAGACCATTCAGCAACTTGACAACACATGCAGCATTTAGAGAACATTCAGCAACTTGACAACACATGCAGCATTTAGAGAACATTCAGCAACTTGACAACACATGCAGCGTTTAGAGAACATTCAGCAACTTGAGGAAACATGCAGCATTTAGAGAACATTCAGCAACTTGACAACACATGCAGCGTTTAGAGAACATTCAGCAACTTGAGGAAACATGCAGCATTTAGAGAACATTCAGCAACTTGAGGAGACATGCAGCATCTAGAGAACATTCAGCAGCTTGAGGAGACATGCAGCATCTAGAGAACATTCAGCAACTTGAGGAAACATGCAGCATCTAGAGAACATTCAGCAGCTTGAGGAGACATGCAGCATCTAGAGAACATTCAGCAACTTGAGGAGACATGCAGCATCTAGAGAACATTCAGCAGCTTGAGGAGACATGCAGCATCTAGAGAACATTCAGCAGCTTGAGGAGACATGCAGCGTTTAGAGAAC
>JAAKFY010000012.1:3174402-3184402 GCA_011823955.1 Dissostichus mawsoni
CATGATTTCCACTAAAGGATGAAAGACGGAACAGTTGCAGAATTATGAGTTAAAGGTCACCTGTTCTGCAAAATCCCTTCTTCATGTCTCTCTACATCAACATGTGTCCCCTCTGTGGAAAGAGACTCTCTCTTCACACAGAGGGGACACATGTCTCTTCTACATCAACATGTGTCCCCTCTTCTTCATGTCTCTTCTACATCACCATGTGTCCCCTCTTCTTCATGTCTCTTCTACATCACATGTGTCCCCTCTTCTTCATGTCTCTTCTACATCAACATGTGTCCCCTCTTCTTCATGTCTCTTCTACATCAACGTGTCCCCTCTTCTTCATGTCTCTTCTACATCAACATGTGTCCCCTCTGTGGAAAGAGACTCTGAAAGTTTCAGGAACAAAGATTCTCTCTCTTTTTCTCCTGATCCATTTCTATAAAAACCTGTTATGAAAATGAACTGATCAGATTTTGGCCACTTGATGATGTCATAACGATGTTTTGTCTTCTGTAACCATTAGCCAATCAGCAACCAAGGTAACCCCCCCCCCCCCCCCTTATCACCTGAATCTCCTCCTAGAGCACCATTGAGTTCTTTGTAACCAAATCTCTCTCAGAGGGGCGTGGGAGGGGGGGCTCCTTATTTTCATCTAAAGTAACAGACAGAGAATCAGCACTTTGGAAACAGGGCTGAAACAGAGGGGATTATGGGTAATGCTGCAATGATCTGTTTGGTGTTTCAGCCAATCAGAGACAGGCTCTGGATATATCTGAGACCTGTGATATACTGATGAAGAAGAGGATAATAGGGAGCTTTAAACTAATGTTGGCTACATGTGGATGGAACCTGTTGCATTCAGATTAACTCTGATCTGTAGATGGCTGCTATTCACTACATTTATCTCTACAAAGAAAATTGGATTTAAAAATGACGGAAAAATGTGAAATCAATTAACATCTTTGTAAAAAGGTTTAAAATGTAATCACAGTATGCTGCACATAACAAACAGACAATGCTAAAAACGTAAGAAATGTATTAAAACACTTATTATGCCCCAACATGTGTATACTGACTCTTCTACACGTCAACATTGTTGGAACTACAAAGAATGGACAAAATCTGATTAAAACTTTATCGATTAAAACAAAACAAACATGAAGAAAGAGACAAAAAAAATTCATCAAAAGACTAAAAACTAATGAATGGCAAAGATGCCTAAAATGCATCTCATCATCTTTTCCAAAAACACAATTATTTGATGTTTAGCAGATATTTGGGCAATATGATGTTTTCTGCAGCTGCACCCTCACTGTCAACACAGATGCTCTGTCACACACACACACACACACACACACACACACACACACACACACACACACACACACACACACACACACACACCATCCTGCCTGCTGATGAGAGGAAATCATTTTAATTGCTTGTAATTTGATGTTTTTTCGGGAGCAGAACAAAGAGCCGCCTGATGTTTCTGAGAGGTGTAGGTGTGCGGAAATAAACATTTAAAAATCATTATGTCGCTACAAACACATTTAGCTCTCAGGATCATAAACACTTTTGGATTTCAGGTTTTTATTTCTACAATAACTACATGATGATATATAGAAACATGTCCTCCAGGAAGACAGAGTTAGAGTCCCTATTCTGCGTCCTCTGGGTGTTCTGTATGTTTCTGTGCATGTTAATGGTCTGCAAAGGTTAACATTTCCGTGTTCCTCCAGAGGGAGTTTCTCATTTGGACTCCTTTGTTTACTTCCGGAACGTTGTGACATCACTACAGAACACTCGCGCTCCTATTGGCTAGCGCTCCAACACATTATACGAATGAAATCTTATTTAAGAGGCGTTTTCCTTTTCACTTCTTTGATAAGGAACCACTTAAGATAGGATCATATTGTGTAAATAATCCAGTAGTATTTTTATTAATCTAAAAGAAAATGTGTGTACATAATAATTTGCAAAATCACATGAAAGCAATTCTTCAAATGACTAAATCTACACCAGTTTGATTGATATTCCCTGCAAGAAAAGCGCAAAACAGCAGGATGCTAAAAATATAATAAAATCAGATCTGTGTTTTTCTGCAAATGTGTAAATGTGGATTTACTGCCGTCACAAGAATGAAATCTTACTGAAACTGCCCTTTTGATAAGAAACTGATTCGCTTTTTGTTAACTTTTTGTTAGAATCACTGCACACATTTGTATTGGATTTATCAAAGCAAAGGTCACCGATGTGCTGCAGGAGAATTAGAGGGAAAGGGTTTGATGAAGAACCATTTAACTTTAACAACGTTAACAACGGCCGGCGGGGATATCTGATAGAAATGATTCAAGATGAAAGTGAAAGCTTCTTTACGCGTGTGTGTTGTGTGTGTGTGTGTGTGTGTGTGTGTGTGTGTGTGTGTGTGTGTGTGTGTGTGTGTGTCTCACCTGTGGGAATTTTTTCCCAGCATCCTTCATGTTCTCTTTGCTGTAGCCCCAGGAGAGGAGGCAGTTGAAAGAGAAGAAGAAGAAGAGCCGCTGGTTTAGGTAAACACTTTACTTCTGACGTGCTTCTGTTTCCGTATCATTTGCTTCTTCTTTTTTTCATATCATAATCTCAGACTTAAGCAGACGAACACACACACACACACACAAACACACACACACACACACACACACACGTGCAGCGGCAACATCAAACCCCAGTTTGAAGCGACTGCAATGGGACGTGCTGAGATTAAGAGGATTAAAAGTCATGGAGAGAGGAAATGTTCCCGTGGTAACAGCAGCTTCCCTCCACCTGTCACTAATCTTCCTCTCCACATCAACACCGTAAACTCCACTTCCTTTGTAACGCCGTCTGTCACCAAAACACTTCCCTTCATCCCAGATACTCCCCCTCCTCTGTTTCTCACCCCCATTACGCCACTGTTGTGCAGAATATTTTAATTATAAAGTCTGTGGGCGTTCACACAGGGTCAGCGGTGCACGGTTTAGGCAAGATAAACAATTCTACTGATAAAAGCTAGTGACGAACGACTGGGGTAGCTAACAAGGAGCAACTACCAGGACTGATGCTTGTAACGTAGCTAACGAGTGATGTACAACTTCCGTGACTAATGTGAGTGACGAAGGACTGACTAGCTAGCTACGGATGACTGGAGTAGCTAACCAGTGACCAACGCTAGTAGACGCCAGTGACAAACTGTGACAAATGCTAGTGATGAACACAAGTGATGTACAGCCGACGTAGCTAACGAGTGATGTACAACTTCTGTGACTAATGTGAGAGATGAAAGACTAACTTAGCAAAGGCTAGTGACGAAGACTGACGTAGCTAACAAGGAGTGGAAAAGTATAGCCTTGACTAACGCTAGTGACAAACGTGGATGATGTACAACTGAGGTGAGTAATAAGTGACGAACGCTGCTGGAAAGCGATATCTGTGACTAACATGAGAGACGAACAAGCTAACGCTGGTGACGAATGCTAATGACACATGCTAACGATGAATGACGGATGTTACTACGTACAACTGACCTGGCTGACAACGGACGAACGCGAGTGACAAACAGTTGATTTGACAAATTAAAACTTTTAGAAAACATCAGAGACGATCAACGTTTCCTGGCTGACGTCCTGCATTAGTGGACAGTATTAACCGCAGTTAAATACATCTAATCAATGTTTAATCGCTTTCACAGTTCGGTCAACGTCAAAAGTGTGTGTGTGTTAGGGGTTTCACCAACTAATCGACTAGTCGACTACCTCTACCACTAGTCGGCGCTGTAGGCCCTAGTCATCTAGTCATGAACAAAATGGAGGCAAACGTGGGAGATGAGGATGCCGACATTGGCGCTGAGGTGCTGCGAAATGCTCCAGCAAAACACGTCCGACATTCAGGGGTCCTCATCTTATGCGCAAATGCGGCGCACCTATGCACTCTACAGTTTCAGTTTTAGCTCCAGCGCTAAAAGTTCACGAGCGTGCTCCACTAGCACCCCCTCTTTGAACAGCTGTTTGGACCTCATTTCGAGAGCAACAAGAAAACACGGGTCAACAGTGGCGCGGATGAGCTACGGGATTACTGCCAGCAGACACCCCATATCCCCACAATGGATAACCCTCTGAAGTGGTGGGCACAAAACGCGAACCGCTTCCCCCGTTTAGCCAAGCTTTCCAGGAGCTACCTGGCTACACCAGCACCCCAAGGAACGGATGTTTTCCCTGGCAGGCACCACTGTCACCCGACAGCGGTCAAGCCTCCTTCCCTCACATGTTGACGCTTTGGTCTTCCTTAACGCAAAACCAAAAAACCTGGAAGGGTGGACATCCTTATCGAGGAGGACAGTGACAGCGAGTAAAGTGTTGCGCAATGCGCACTGGATTTACGTTGCATTTCTGTTCTTAACAGAGTTTTTGCAGTAGATTTGGTGAGTCCAGTTACTGTTTTTTATTTAATCAGCCATGTAACCCAAATTAAAATGCTGCTTTGTTAGTGTTTAACGTAACTGTATGCATTGCAATTCAAAATACAGTTTTACACCTCTCTTTGTGTGTCTTTATTATGACGTAACAACTAGTCGACTATTCGACTACTATTTTGAAAAACTTGTCGACTAGTAAATATTGGTAGTTGTGAAACCCCTAGTGTGTGTGTGTGTGTGTGTGTGTGTGTGTGTGTGTGTGTGTGTGTGTGTGTGTGTGTGTTGTGTGTGTGTGTGTGTGTGTGTGTGTGTGTGTGTGTGTGTGTGTGTGTGTGTGTGTGTGTGTGTGTGTGTGTGTCATCGTGTCTGAAAGAGTCTGAGAGCATCAATAAAGCAGGAAGAAGGCATCTGGCCGGGAGGTTGGAGGGCCTCATTAGGAGCTGAAGTCACTAAGAGAAACATCACGAGGACCCCGACGGCCCAGAGTCCTCATTCTTCTCTTGTTTGTCTCAGCATTACGTAACCGCGAACAAGACAACGAAGCACACACACACTTGTGTTTGTGTACATGTGGGGACCACAAAAAATCTCCCAAACTGAGGACTTCTTTTTAAATGGTGATATCTGTTAGTTATATTAGTTTCCCTATTCACCTGTAGTTTGTTACAATCCAGACGTTAAAAGGCCCTTTAATTCCTCTCTTTATACGGACACAACACACACACACACACACACACATACACACACACACACTCACACACTCATTTGTACACACTTTTGTCATAGCAAAAAAACAAAAAGAGCAAAAAAGGAGCGACAATCAAGCTATAAACCGATGAATCCATCAGTCAACAGAGAGCATTTATCAGAAACGTTCCTATAACCTATTCAAGTCATATTTGTGTATATTAAAGTTAAAGGGGACCTATCATGCTATATTTAAATAAATATAAGGTATATATATATATAAGGTATATTAATACGTTTTAATTTTCAAAATACGAAACAGATCATGCATTTTAGCCATGCCTCATTTTGCCTCACTCCAGCTCTGTCTTTGCAAGGTCTGATTCAGCTGACCACGCCCCCATGCGGAAGAGGGGGGCGTGACACGGCCCCGGCACGAGCGTCATGTTATCATGCTTGCTGTGATTACGAGTGGAGAGTCAACATGGCCCAACCTCTCATTCCCCTGATTGGTGGAGAGTTGACCAATCAGGCGGAGTGCACCTACATTACGTCAAAAAGGTGCAAATAAAAAATCCACCGTATCAAATCCGTTGCAGCCCCGTTTTTAGAGATTTGGGTATGGAGGAAAAGAGAGAGGGTTGTGTTTTCTGACACTTTGTGAGTTCCCTGCAACACCGGGGACACATATGTATGTATAAAAGACATCACAAAGTGCATTTTGCATGATAGGTCCCCTTTAAATAAATATATCTCAGATTTGGACGAAAGAAGACATTGCAATTATTTTACTTTTTCTGACCTTTATTGAGCAAATGTCCTCAAACTACAACAACCTCCTGCTTATTGTTTATATCACATTTCACACTGAGGAACATGCAGGAAATGAGTTTTTATGGCAGTATTCTCTGATTGGTGGAGTGACACAAAGAGATATCCTTTCTCCATGTTTCTGTGATCTGATTGGTGGAGTGACACATAGAGATATCTATATATATATATATTAATGATAATAAGAAAAAATAAGCTCATATTTGAACATAGAACCTCAGAAAACGTGTACTTTAATATTGTGCTAATGTTCACCTGCAATGTGACGCACGGCACTAACTGTTTCTGACGGAGGAGATAAATGCATAACAACACACTGAGGGATACAAAGAGTGGACCAGGACACACACACACACACACACACACACACACACACACACACACACACACACCACACACACACACAGCTAACAGTGAGGAAGGCAGACAGAGTTTTACCGTTGATGCTTTCGCTGAAAGACATGTCAGAACCCCTTTACCTCTACTTCCTCTAAATACCTACCAGCACACACATGCACACACACACACACACACACACACACTATGCAACCCTGAGGCAGTAATCAGGGAAATGTTCTCGTCAATTTGTTGTGCAATAGCAACCCCAAAGGAGGCTGAGTAATGATGCACTACAACAAAAACACACACACACACACACACACACAAAGACACACAGACACACACACACAGATTGTCTGATTGTGTGTATTGTTGTTCACATTGATATAAATAGATCCTAAAAAGAGACAGAAGGAGTCTGAGTGCGCACAGACAATATAAAGTGTTGATATCTGCTTTAATCTGCACATAATAAACGGCCTGTCTCCCCAGCAGCAGATAAAGATGTCAGTCAGAAAACATATAGAGTACAAAGGTGTGTGTGTCCCACTGAGAGTGCACACGTTGCTGAAAGCTGTAGCCAAGTGCTCCATAGTGTGGAAAATGTGTAAGTATCATAAACGTTTGTTTGGCACAGAGATTATTTTCTGCCAAATCAAACGGAGAAATCCCATTGGACCAGAGCGATGCTGCCTTCAGGGTCTCGTGAAACATCTCTCACGCCTCATGAAGCCTTTTTGGTAAACTCTCCATACATCCATGTGACATGAGGTCTGCTCGCCAAGACCCTGAAGCAAAATCACCCAGAACTCCTCTATCTGCCTCCACCAGCGTCCTCCTCCTCCTCCTCCTCCTCCTCCTCCTCCTCCTCCTCCTCCTCCTCCTCCTCCTCTTCCTCCTCCATCACCTCCAGAGGAGCAGCGCAGTCATGTGACCGTATCTCGGCCATCTTAAAATCCTCCGCCGGGGTTACTGGATTCATTTCATTGTGTTGTATAAGTAAAAGGCTGCTCTGTGTCTATATGTGTGTGTATGCCTGCAGCCAGGTGTGGTGTGTGTGTGTGTGTGTGTGTGGTGTGTGTGGTGTGTGTGTGTGTTGTGTGTGTGGTGTGTGTGGTGTGTGTGTGTGTGTGTGTGTGTGTGTGTGTGTGTGTGTGTGTGTGTGTGTGTGTGTAGGTTGATATCAGCGTCACTTTATCAGCGGCTGGGTCTGATTGGAGTTGGGCCCGAGGACAGGAAAGTAATATAGTGTTGAACTGAGATCGGCTCTCATCAGATCCCAGGGCTCAGTGTGGTGTGTGTGTGTGTGTGTGTGTGTGTGCGTGCGTGCGTGCGTGCGTGCGTGCGTGCGTGTGCGTGCGTGTGAAAAAGTTCACGCTTCAGTGTCTTTGATTGTGTGTTGTTTTTGGAAGAAGTATTCAAAGTACCACACTGTGAAAATACTCAGTTACAACAAAAACCATGTTATACTATTACTACTGATTTCAAATACAAATATAGTATTTACTTGTAGTTTAGGGGAGATAAACAAACGTGGTGTTGTAAATGGCTGACAGCTGCTTTACTAGAAGCTGCAGAAACCAAACGCTGCAAGAAGCTCAAACACAACGGAGACCAGGGGACACTAAAGAGTGGCGCACACAGCTGGGAGACCAGGGGACACTAAAGAGTGACGCACACAGCTGGGAGACCAGGGGACAGTAAAGAGTGATGCACACAGCTGGGAGACCAGGGGACACTAAAGAGTGACGCACACAGCTGGGAGACCAGGGGACACTAAAGAGTGACGCACACAGCTGGAGACCAGGGGACACTAAAGAGTGACGCACACAGCTGGGAGACCAGGGGACACTAAAGAGTGACGCACACAGCTGGGAGACCAGGGGATACTAAAGCGTGACACACACAGCTGGGAGACCAGGGGACACTAAAGAGTGACGCACACAGCTGGAGACCAGGGGACACTAAAGAGTGACGCACACAGCTGGAGACCAGGGGACACTAAAGCGTGACGCACACAGCTGGAGACCAGGGGACACTAAAGAGTGACGCACACAGCTGGAGACCAGGGGACACTAAAGAGTGACGCACACAGCTGGAGACCAGGGACACTAAAGAGTGACGCACACAGCTGGAGACCAGGGGACACTAAAGAGTGACGCACACAGCTGGAGACCAGGGGACATTAAAGAGTGACGCACACAGCTGGAGACCAGGGGACACTAAAGAGTGATGCACACAGCTGGGAGACCAGGGGACACTAAAGAGTGACGCACACAGCTGGAGACCAGGGGACACTAAAGAGTGACGCACACAGCTGGAGACCAGGGGACACTAAAGCGTGACGCACACAGCTGGAGACCAGGGGACACTAAAGCGTGACGCACACTGCTTGGTGACGTTCAGGATCATAAAGCTGTCAGTGTGTAAGTCATGTGATCACATGGTTAAAATAAGACCATTAAACATTTGAGCGAAGTTTCCAGCAACAGAGAAAGGTGGCAAACTGGAGCATTGTTCATCTAAAGAGCGCAGAGTTCGTCCTGGATCAGCTGTGTCGTTACAGCGAAGATAGTCCAGTGGTCTGCAGTCAGGGAACACATGACGCGTGTGACAAACGACTTACAATATCAAATGTCTTCTTTATTACGTGTAAATTCAGAATGTGCGTGATACCTCCTCTGCCGTACAGAGAGGTGAGCGTTTGAAGGTCTGAGACGTTTAACAGTGAACTGAGCGCTCATTAAACCCTCCGGCTGCACGCTGAGAGAAATGACCTCCATCAGAGCTCCTGCAGAGACTCAATAATTACTCTGTTCAATCCCCGAGGTTCCTCCACTTACTGTTGGACTTCTTCTCATTAGAGATGGACAGAATCATGACTCCAGTGTCACCCTCTGTGATTCCTCTGGAGCTGCTGAAGGCGTATACTTGTAGTTTATTTACTTCCTGCCTGTCTTTTTCAGATGTTCCCTTTAGTGTTTACTAAGCTGTCAGCTGATGTTAAATCGACCGAACTTCTTTCTGTGGAGTGATATGACCGCACATAGTCGCTTTGAATGTCCAAAATGACCAATCACAGTCGAGTATTAAGTGGTGATGAAGATCTGTGTGCTTAAACCATTGATATAAGCCTAAAGACAATAAATACATCAAAAATAAAGAACATTGTAAAAAAAATCAACAATAAAGAAACTGAACAATTTTAATATTAAAGTAAAACATTTCAATCGTAAATGTAAAATAAGGAAAAAGCTATGATAAAAGCCTTAAAGAAGTTTAAAGGTCACCTATCATCTAGCCATGCCTCATATCGCTCTATTTCACTTCCTGTTTCTAAAGTGCTGATTCTGGGTACAAACAGGTCTCTCTTGAGAATGAGACCCTGTGTCTCAATGAGACGTTCACCTCTATAAATAAAGGTTAAATAAAAATGAAAAATAATAAAAATAAGAGGGGGCGGAGCTTATGCCGGCTCATGCGGGACCTGGCAGAGACTGTCTAAAATGCTGCGGTGATGAAACGCAAGGATTATCAGATCAAGGATTCTCTCTGAAACAGTATGGAGCTCAAAGGCTTTCTCTCTTGCCGGTTATACCACAAGGTGAGTTCCTTTTGATTTCCTGCTTCTTCACACACATGCTCTCCAGTACAGGTTAGCTCTGAGTGTTAGCGATGCTAATGTAAACACCGACCATATAACGTCCAAAACAGTCGGGC
>JAAKFY010000012.1:3189402-3209402 GCA_011823955.1 Dissostichus mawsoni
AAGAGATACTGCATGCCTTCAAATAGACGTAAAATGATCACAAACATGTGCAAAAAGAGAAGGATGCAAAATGACAAGAGACGCAACCTACCTCAAATCAATGAGAGAGCGAGATCACTACATGCCCCTGAAACCATCCAGAGACACAACATGACCCAAAGAGACGAGAAAAGACAACAAATAATCAGAAAAAGATGCTAAACCACAAACAAGTGAACACTTTGGGTGTGTGTGTGTGTGTGTGTGTGTGTGTGTGTGTGTGTGTGTGTGTGTGTGTGTGTGTGTGTGTGTGTGTGTGTGTGTGGTGTGTGTGTCTCTGTGTGTGTGTGTGTGTGTGTGTGTGTTGTGTGCGTGCGTGCGTGCGTGCGTGCGTGCGTGCGTGGTGTGTGTGTGTGTGTGTTTCACGGCCCATGCTAATTGAGGATTTTCCGTGTTGGATAAGTAGCTTCAGAAAACAGAACATATTAAAATAAAGGTTTATCTGAATCTATAATTGTATTTCTGTGAATCATCATTTAAGAAGTGGTCCCAACGTGTTGAGAGTAAAGGATGGGAGAAAGCTTCCTCTCTCTATTTCAGTGACTTTCTGAGCAACGGAACGATCCGAGATAACATTTATTTTGCCCCTCTTGTGTTTCCATCGGGTGTCAGTTTGACATTTCCCCCCCGCTGAGCTAACATTACGCTCGGTCAGTGAACACATCATCTGAACCTCGGGGAGCTAATGCTGCTACTGTTTGCGCTGCCTGTCGCAAACTGCATACTAATGTTTACATCATACAAAATATACACACAACATTATCAAAGAAGAGTTGCTATCTACAGTAGATGGAACAATAAGTATATTTAAAGAGCAATATGTCATGTCTCGAAAGATAATTACATTTGTATTTATACATTTGTTTGTGTCAGTTATCAACAAACAGGCCTTTTGCATTAGTGCTTAAGGCGAGACACCACAGGCAAAAACATTGTTTTTCATGCACTGGTCAATTTTGAGATTTTGTGCTATTTTGATTCCATAACATGTTTTCTTTCAGGCTTTTGGAAGGAAAACGTACAAAATACACATTTAAGTGTTTATTTTACTATAATTTGTCTATTTGCGTCTGTAGATTTCTCCTAAATTCACCAAAAGTTAGCATTTTAACGTAACATAAAGTACCGCGACCGCTGTTTGCACCATGTCATCAGAGGCGTCGTTGGAAAGCTCCGTCTCTCCTGCACAATCTCATCGGATCCAAATATGGTAATTTCCTTTGTATCAGCAACCAATCGTGAAAGTACAAAGGGGTCTTAAACCAAGAAACGAAATCTCATTGGCTGGTGTCAATTTCTGACAACGTGATTCGTTCAGATGCGTCACGTGGTGTGCTAAAACACTTCCTGGTTAGCTTTCCGCTAGAAATTTAAATCTCAAAATGGCAAAAGAACGGCGAAAAAAAGTTCACAGAGAAGACGACAACAATTGGAACTTGCACGAAGCAATGTTAGACAAAAAACAAATGACCCCGAACATGAAATACCTTCACGGAGTGCGTTGAGGCGCAAGCTGTCATCCAAAGAACAGGAGGGTTTAGCTCGCGCCACACTGCGATCTTTAAAGGTCGTTTTCTCAAAATGAGTTTTTTCTCCTACTCTTGAGTCCGAAATCTCCACTTCAGTAGCACGTACATACACCAAACTTTCCAGTTATATTCCTATCAATATTATGAAGGATTTTACAGAAGGCTTTGTTCATATATCATTTATAGCCTGAATTATATAACATTGTGTACCTAAAAACATGGCGAAAATTGATATTTTAGGGCTGTTGACAGTATTTCTGATTTATTTAGTGATAAAAAGAGATATCCAAAATCCCTTCTGAAAAGCCTTCAATTCTAATATGACTACAAAATGAAACAAGAATTTTTAACCTGGCTTTATCCAATTAAAAAAATTCGGTTCCTGAAATGTGTTAAAATATGCGCATATTTAATGAGATTATGGCTAATTTGCATATTTAAACATGCTATTTCTGAAAACGTGTAATACAAAAAACAATTGCCTTATTGTAAGTAATTAACTGGAGAAATTTCTAGCTGATATTTTTAAGTTAAAAAAATTACCCTATTCACCTGTAGTGTCTCGCTTAACCTTTTAAATAATAAACAAAACATATATTTTAAGTGCTTTTGACGCTTTATTCTGTCTTATTTAAGCATTATAAAGATATATACCTTCACCTGTGCACGAACCTAGTTTTCAATCACTCAAAAGGTGCAAAAACTGGGGTTACGTACTGTAACCCAGTTTCTATGAGTATAGGCGCAGCCCTCTAAGGCTATCGCTATTGGGTAATCCCACTGCGCATGCGCAGCACTGACAGACTTAATCCACGCCCACCTATGATGTGGGCCCCACCTACGGACTCACTTCCGTATAAATAGGAAGTAGGCCCTACAATCTGCTCCCACACAAACAGCTTTTCTTCAGCTATTCGCGGAGCCAGTGGGGCCCGAACCTTAGAGGGCTGCGCCTATACTCATAGAAACTGGGTTACAGTACGTAACCCCAGTTCTATATCGTATAAGGCTTCGCCCTCTAAGGCTATCGCTATTGGGTTAAGGGCGAAGCAGGATGTAGTCTACGCCCCACTGGTCCGTCCGTTACCAGAAGTACAAAAACACACCTACTCAATTAATAACCCATGTCCATTTCGCCATGCGTAATGGAGCATCACATTCCCAGGAAAAATAGCATTAAAAATGCCTATTCTCCATACGGGAATGAAGGTAGGCTAAATAGGCTACCTGTCGTTAAAAAGTAGAGACCAAAGTCCCACTTGTTAAAACGATCAAAGAGGGAAAAAGGCAGCTCTCTAAGTGCCGACCAGGAGAGAGGGCCCGTAGATGAGTCCCCGACATTACTCACTCTGACAGGACACTCAGTACTGAGTGTGTCAGAGAGGAATGGGAGACATCCCTCAAATAGAAACGAATAAAAGAACAGGGGGAAGACCAAGATGCAGCAGTGCAAATGTCTTCCACTGTCATTCCTCCGTGCAACGCCGTAGAGGTTGAAATTCCTCTGGTGCTGTGCGCTTTGATGTTCTCCGGGGGATCCAACCCAGAGGAGACATACGCCTGTGACACAGCCTCACACAGCCAGTGTGACAGGCGTTGTGCAGACAGAGGCTGCCCTAATGAGCGCTCTCTGTAATGCACAAACAGACGCGGGGACCTGCGTAAAGCAGCCGTGCGTGCAATATAGCATGACAGCGCGCGCACGGGACAGAGGAGATGAGATGTGGCTTCTTCCTCTGATGTGTGAGGAGGAGGAAAGAAGCCATCCAAAGTTATCACTCTTGATCTAAACGAGCTTGTGATCGCCTTTGGCATAAAAACCGGGTTAGGGCGCAAAACAGCTGAACTGCCATCTCCTTGGATCTGGAGACATGACGGAGCCACAGAGAGAGCAGACAATCACTCACCCTTTTAGCTGATGTCAGAGCCAAGAGCAGAGCTACTTTGGCTGACAAAAACTTCAGGGGAACCTGATCTAAGGGTTCAAAAGGAGCTTTACTCAGTGCGCGCAGCACTAAAGCCAAATCCCATTGAGGCGCTAAAGCGCGTGACACAGGTCTGAGTCTCTGTACCCTCGTAGAAAACGTTTTGTCAGCGGGTGACTAACACCGTGCTGACCCCAAAACCTACGTGGCAAGATGAAATGGCAGCAGCATATGTTTTGACCGTGCTATAGGTCAAATTCCTGTCCAGCAACAGCTGGAGGAATGACAGCACGTGAGGCAGGGGGCACGTGATGGGGTCCACGCCTTTCCCTACACACCAACTCTGGAACGCTGTCCATTTGGCTGTGTAAGACGCCCTGGTGGACGCGGCCCTTGATCCCTGAATGGTACTCACAACATCTTGAGAGAGGCCAAGCCCCTCTAAGTGTTCCCGTTCAGGGGCCATGCCCACAAACGCTGGCCTAACACTGGGTGACCGCTGATCGCTCCCTCCACCTGGGAGAGAGCGTCCCTGCGCCACGGAATTTCCCACGGTCTCCCTGACAGCATCCGCTGTAAGCATGGAAACCAGGACGCTCCCGTGCGCTCCGGGGCTATTAAGACCGCTGTCAGTCGCTCCTCCTGCACTCGGTCCAGGAACCGAGGGATCAGAGGGACTGGCGGGAAAGCGTACAATAACACCCTGGGCCAAGGTCTGTGTGCGAACGCGTCCACCCCCAGAGGGGGGTGATCCTGCGTTCTCAAGGAGAACCAGAGAGCACATTGCGCGTTCCCGCGTGCAGCGAACAGATCCACCTCCGCTCTCCCGAACCTGCTCCACACCTGGGAGACCAGCTCAGGGTGGAGGCTCCAGTCCCCTTGTCGAGGACCTCCTCTCGACATGAGGTCTGCCCCTCTGTTCAACTCGCCGGGAATATACACTGCTCTGACAGAGAGTACGTGTGTGCGTGCCCAGCACAACAGTCGCCTGGCTATGTTCAGCAGCTGCGCTGATCGTACACCTCCCTGGCGATTTATGTAGGCTGCCGCTGCCTTGTTGTCTGTTCGAATCAACACATGTTGATTCCACAGTAACGGGGCGAAGTGCTGGATTACTCTCCATACGGAGAGTAATTCCACGTTTATATGGAGAGACATGTGAGCCCGCCACTGTCCCCCCACTGCCTGCGACATGCACGTTCCTCAGCCTGTGAGAGATGCGTCTGTGAACACTGCGGTGTGTGACGTCACTCTGCCCAGGGGCACCCCCACTGACAGGACGTGGAGATTTTTCCGGTAGGTTAAATCCAAACCCACGGAAGGAGGAATGTACACCATGCGTCTCCTCTGACGCACGGGGTCGATGCACAGGCGAATAAACCACCGCTGGAGTCTCCTCCTGTGAAGGAGACCCAGGGGGATCACCACGTGACCAGCTGACATCATGTCTAACAGCTGCATCACGGAGAGGGCTGTCACCGCCCCACGGGGTGTGACGCGCCGGAGGAGAGCTGTCACTTTCTCCACTCCCTGCTGTGAGAGTCGCGCTCTCATGCGGGCTGAGTTCAATTCCACTCCCAGTTAAATGATAACCTGGGAGGGAAGAGGACAGCTCTTCTTCCAGTTGATAATGAAAACCCAGGCTTGACAGATGAGATACGCCGTATCGTCTGTAAAGCCGCTTCCTCCCCAGGAGCGAGCCAGCCACAGCCGGCCGTCCAGGTAAAATAACACTCTCATCCCCATTCTATAGCTGCTCCAGCCGTCTCCACCCACTTTGAAAAAGTGCGTGGAGCCAGGAATGAGAAACGCAGGAATTTGCTGTGTTTCGGGATGATGGTTACGTGGAGGTATGCATCCTTCAGGATTATGGATGTGAACCAGTCTCCCTGGTGAACACCCCCTAGCACCTGTTTGATCGTCAGCATGGGAAAAGGCCCTTTCCTTGTTGAACACTGACAGATCGAGGATGGGTCTCATTCCCCCCGCCCCGTCTCCTTCGGGACCAGAAAATAGCGGGAGTAAAAACACCCTTATTTTCTTCCCTTTGAGGAACCCTGGAAAAAGGCTTTCTTTAACAAGAGTTCCTGCAGCTCTGAAAAGAGCGCGAGACACTGTTCCTGGGATGACAGGATCCCTGTATCCCGTAGAACTGCGGGGGGGAGCGGCGAACTGCAGAGACTACCCTCTGCCCATCCGCCTGCTCATCCATCTGTCCATCAGACACACACGCCGCTACCCTGAGTAATACTCTGATAGCGGGTGTACATTCTCTGGCTGTGCTGTGGTTGTCATGGTGATAACCCACGCCAGAGCCCTCCACCTGCTGCATTTCACACAGGCTCTCATTATGTCGCCATTTAGGAGAAGACTCGTAAACCGCGCGTTCACGCTCAACACCACTAAGGGATGAGCGGAGGTGTGTGCAGTGCTGTCCACACGAGGCGTAATAATGGCCCCCGTGGGCTCATTACGACCGTGGGTAGGAGGTACGTCTGAGACAGAGGAACAATCCGTGCTGCCTAATAACCAAAAGGTTAAGGTAGACGGATTGACTAGTAAGCCCTGCTGTTTATTAACTGATAAGTTAAAAAACCAGCCGGCTTGCGCAGCGAGCCACGCTGCCAAGTAACCAATAGGCTATTGGCAGCCGGCTTAACCGGGGAGCCTTGCTGCTTATTATCTTCCATCTGTCCATCGAACACACGCGCCGCCACTCAGCGCGCGAACCTGCTCTGGATGCTGTGGTTGTCATGGTGACGAGCCACGCCAGAGCCCTCCAGACGCTGCATTTCACACAGGCTCTCATTATGTCGCGTTTAGGAGAAAGCTCGTAAACCGGACCTTGAGGTGCTCACGCTTAACACCCCTGAGGGATGAGCGGAGGTGTGTGCAGTGCTGTCCACACTGTAATAATGGCACTCGTAGGCTCATTACGACCGTGTGTAGGAGGTAGGTTTTGGACAGAGGAAAAAATCCGAGCTGCCTAAAAACCAATAGGTTTTAAAGACAGCCGGTTTATGCAGCGAGCCATGCTGCCTATAACCGACAGGTTTAGGGGCAGCCGGCTTAACCGGTGGGCCTTGCTGCTTATTATTATCCATCTGTCCACACACGCGTCGCCACTCTGAGTAATACTCTGAGAGCGCACGACATGCTCTGGATGTGCTGTGGTTGTCATGGTGACGAGCCACGTCAGAGCCCTCGCCGCCGTTGCCCGTGAAGCAACCCAAGAGGGGCCCGGACCGAAAAATCTGCGAGGGGGCCTCCACACGCTGCATCTCACACCGGCTCTCATCCTGTCTCTGTTTAGGAGAAGGCTCGTAAACTGGACATTGAGGCACGTTTCACGCTCAAACCTGCTGAGGAATGAGCGGAGGTGTGTGCAGTGCTATTCACACAGTGCGTAATAACAGCCCTGGGCTCATTACGACTGTGTGTAGTAGGCACATCTGGGACAGAGGAAAAAACCGTGCTGCCTGCTAACCGACAGGTTAGAAGCCTCAGGTTTAAACGTCAAGCCCTGCTGTCGAAATAACCGACTGGTTAAATACAGCTGGCTTGTGCCGCGAGCCCTGCTGCCTGCTAACTGACAGGTTACAGCCGGCTCAAACGGCGAGCCCAGCTGTCTGTTAATCGACAGGTTAACAACAGCTGGCTTATGCACCTCCACACGCTGTATTGCACAGCGGCTCTCATCATGTCGCCGTTTAGGAGAAGGCTCGTAAACCGGACATTGAGGCGCGTTCACGCCCAAACCCGCTTGAGGAATGAGCGGAGGTGTGTGGAGGAGGCATATCTGTGACATAGGAAACAAGCCCGTGCTGTCTAATCAACCGACAGGTTTTAAAGACAGCCGGTTTATGCCGGTGTTATGTCATCCGGAGGAGAGCTCTCCCGAACCGGGGGAACGGGGAGATCTCATTAGGCGGCTGCCTTTCCGATGATCTCCGGGAGTTCCTGGAGAATAGCCTATCGACGGCAGAGCCGAGATGGCGGGTAGAGGGACCCTGTGACCCGGTGTCAGCCCGGCAGCCGAACCCATAGGCTCGGCTGCCGGGCTGACACCGGGCCCCGCCCTGTCTCCCCCGTCCGGCGGAGAGGGAGGATGGGGCCGGGGGAACCACATGGTGATCCGTGAATGGAGGGGAAGGAGTCGCCTGACTGCTGCCCGCCACTCGGATCGAATAACTCAAGGGCTTGGTCCACAGAGTAAGACTCCTGGACCAGCCAATCCTCCTCGGCCGCAGCAGCGAGAGCCTCCGCTCTCCGCTGTCTGAGGGCCAGAGGGAGACGGACACAATGAGTGCACGACACCTGGGGAGTGAGAGCCGCGTTTGCGTGCTCCAATCCCCGGCAGGACTCACACCGTGAGCGCCGGTCGTAACTCCTATGTCGGGCCTCTCTGGAGGAATGTTTGCTTTTTAGTAAACAGCTCTGAAAAGAACTTGTGCCTGACAGTGCTTCTGCAACGGAGTGCTGAAGAAAAGTGGGAGCAGATTGTAGGGCCTACTTCCTATTTATACGGAAGTGAGTCCGTAGGTGGGGCCCACATCATAGGTGGGCGTGGATTAAGTCTGTCAGTGCTGCGCATGCGCAGTGGGATTACCCAATAGCGATAGCCTTAGAGGGCGAAGCCTTATACGATATAGAACCAACTCAAACATGTACGGGGGAAATGCCACAAACTACTCTTTCTGTATTTTACTTTCTGCTCTAAATCTGGATTTCTTCTTCATTTGAAGCAGAAACGAACGCCCCGGTTGTGGAGGTGAGGAAAACAAATGACTAGTAAACTTAGGGAAACACAACAAATAAACATGCATTAATCCATATTTTTATAAAACATATATCAGATCCTGATCGTGGGAGCGTTGTTTTCCTCACCTCCACAACCTGGGCGTTCGTTTCTGCACAGGTGAAGGTATATATTTTTATAATAAAGAATAAAGCCTCAAAAAGCCCTTCAAATGTATTATTTATTATTTAAAAGGTTTAGCACTAAGGCAACAGGCCTGTGTGATAACTGAGCCGTGAGAACAAATCAATGAAGACAACATTTAAATATATATATATCTGCTAATAAACTGTGGTTCTGTTCTCACAGGGCCACAGTGAGTATGAGTAACAAACCACACACACACAAACACACACACACACCCACACAAACACACACACAAAACACACACAAACACACACACACACAAACACCCACACACACACACACACAAACAAACACACACACACACACAAAACAAACACACACACACACACACACAACACACAAACACACACACACACACACAAACACACACACACACAAACACACACACAAACAAACACACCACACACAAACCACACACAAACACACACACACACACACACACACACACAAACACACACACAAACACACACACAAACAAACACACACACACACACACACAAACACACACACAAACAAACACACACACACACACACACACAAACACACACACACACACACACAAAACACACACACACAAACACACACACAAACAAACACACACACACACACACACACACACAAACACACACACACACACACCACAAACACACGCAGACTGACAGCAGGATTTAGAGTCGCATAAAGCCTGAAAAGGATGATCATCTGATTGGTCAGAGGATGAAATGATCTGATTGGTCAGAGGATGAAATGATCTGATTGGTCAGAGGATGAAATGAGATGACGAGCGTCTCAGGACTGACAGAAATCAATGTGCAGCGTAAAGATAACAAAATCTAAAACAACAAGAACACAAAGAAAGATTTCATCAATAATATGGATGTGAGGTTTTTAACGGGGGGTTACGGTGGTGCAGGGGTGAAGTATTTTTATGGCCAAATCCGGAAGGACCCTCGATAAAGAGCCAATGGGATTCCTCCATTGGATATTGCAGTGTAAATTGCATGTCTCTCATAATTCCCACAGGATTTGAACGCAGCACACTACCTCACATCACAAAGATAATTGTCAATGTGGTTTGGAGAATCGGGACTTATCCCGGTGTGCACTTGTGTATTCTGGAGAATCACAGAACGGCCGGATGTCAGCGGGCCGCGGCTCGTATCGCTGACGGCCGGCACCGCCCCCCCCCCCCCCCTCGTTGACAATCTCCCCACTTTTGGCCGCACCCCCTAAGTAAAATGATTTCCCGCGGCTATGCTGTTTCCTGTTTTATTTTGAAGAGCGTTCACCTGTGTGATGTCTGTTTTCCCTCCTGAGTCCCCTGATTGATCCCCTGAGTGATCCCCTGAGTGATCCCCTGATTGATCCCTGATTGATCCCCTGATTGATCCCCTGATTGATCCCCTGAGTGATCCCCTGATTGATCCCTGATTGATCCCCTGATTGATCCCCTGATTGATCCCCTGAGTGATCCCCTGATTGATCCCCTGAGTGATCCCCTGATTGATCCCTGAGTGATCCCCTGAGTGATCCCCTGATTGATCCCCTGAGTGATCCCCTGATTGATCCCCTGAGTGATCCCCTGATTGATCCCCTGATTGATCCCCTGAGTGATCCCCTGATTGATCCCCTGATTGATCCCCTGAGTGATCCCCTGATTGATCCCCTGATTGATCCCTGAGTGATCCCCTGATTGATCCCTGAGTGATCCCCTGAGTGATCCCCTGATTGATCCCCTGAGTGATCCCCTGAGTGATCCCCTGAGTGATCCCCTGATTGATCCCCTGATTGATCCCCTGATTGATCCCCTGATTGATCCCTGATTGATCCCCTGAGTGATCCCCTGAGTGATCCCCTGATTGATCCCCTGATTGATCCCCTGATTGATCCCCTGAGTGATCCCCTGATTGATCCCCTGATTGATCCCCTGATTGATCCCCTGATTGATCCCCTGGTTTCCTGTCTGTGTTTGTTGGATCCTTGTTGACTGTTTGCAGAGCGTTATGGTCTGTTTGTTCAAACTGTAACGGTTGTTTTGTGGGTGGACTCTTCGTTGCTCATGGTGACAACATGTTGATAACAGAAATCATCAAGAACACAATTATTATTATTTTTCAAAGTCTTCTGACATGTTCTGATTCATGTCGAATAATCGGAAAACATTTTGAACATTTCAATTGAAAGCTGGAATATTTTTTTTTTTAAATCTGAACATTTGGAGACTTTTGGGAGAAAATAGATTTGGAAATAGTTGGAGGAAAACCATATATTTAAATATTATAAAAGATATATATTTGTAGCTTTTGAGTTTTCTTTTGCACTTTTTTTCTGTTGAGCTATTTGTGTGAAACATAATAAATCTGAATATTTAGAGATTTATTTTTTGAGAAAAAGACAGAATATATGTAGATCTTTTTAAAATATATTATTGTCATGAGTATTGAAGAGAGAACATGTTGAGTTCTGACTTTAATAAATACTAATTAAAGTCAGTCAGTCTGTCTCATGTGATGGGGGGTGAATACGTATGTGGTTTATTTTATTAACCTCGCTCACTTCCATTTCTCTCGTGTGTTTGCCTTTAATATCCTCCTCAGTGTGCGAAATACCCGTCAATAATCGGGGGGTCCCCAGCTCCCGTTTATTGCGCAATATACCGGTCGAAGATTTTCTCAATATGCAGTAGGCGGCCTACTCTAGGGGGGTCCGGGGGCATGCTCCCCCGTAAGATTTGTTTTTAAATTTGGAGTCAAATGCATCAATCTGGTGCATTTTGAGGGGGAAATAAAGAGACTAGATGTAGACAGACAGTCCCCCTGTTTGAGGCAGACCACATTTGCGCAGCGTTGCGTTCACAATACATACAACAAATAAAGAAATCCTCAGGCCAACAGGCCACTTAACAGGCCAGGCCACCGGGAAACCTCCCAGTCCTCCCGAGCCAGTCCGGGCCAATCAGTAGTCTATAGCAGCGTTTCTCAACCGGGGCGCCGTCTGGCGTCTTCAGGGGTGCCGTCAAATAATTCTATATTCTGACGTTCATTTGAATGAATGAATACGCGACCGTTAAAGAGCCGTCTGTTTTCGATTCTATGCGAGGAAATGCTTTTGCAGCCAAAATAGATTATATTTGTGAACAAATGTTTTGAATTATGAATACTGGACATAGTAAGCTTAAAAACATTTTAGTGACCATTGCAAGTGACAAATAAATATTTAATTTGAGACCCCGCTCAAAATGTTGCTTTTGAGGCTTTCAGGGGGGCTCAGGTGTTAATCGGGGGGGTCGAGCTCCCCCGGACCCCCCCGTATTTCGCACACTGTTCCTCCTCCTCCTTCTTCCTCTCTCCTTTAACGTCTGTTTTCTCTCGTCTTTCATCTCGTTCTGTTTCTCATCCTCTCACCACCGTGTGCTCAGCTCTGTTCCTCGTGTAGAAAGAAACCTTCAAACGTTCATGTGTGTTGGCTCGTCCTGCAAAGCCTCTTTCTACTGTGAAATCACCTGCACACACACACACACCACACACACACACACACCACACACACACACCCACACACACACACACACACACATATACACACACACACACACAGCCATGACAACCATGGATCTGCGTCTGAAAGAAAAAAATTGGTGTGTGTGTGTGTGTGTGTGGTGTGTGTGTGTGTGTGTGTGTGTGTGTGGTGTGTGTGTGTGTGTGTGAAATAGAGAGAGAGAGAGACAGAGAGAGAGAGAGAGAGAGAGAGAGAGAGAAGAGAGAGAGAGAGAGAGAGAGAGAGATGATCATGTGCTGCCCCCTGCAGGACAGGATTGGTCACACAATGTAAGAGTACCTCAAAATAAAATGTGTTTTAAATGTTTCTTTTCTTTCTCACTGATCAGACGAATAAGGATTTTTTCTGTTAGATATTGTTTATTATTTTATTTAAGAAATGTATAGCTTTTTGTTGTGTTTGTTATTGTTTTTGAGACATATTTTATCAGCTTGATTGATTATTGATTTAATTGAAATATTATATTTTATGTCTAAAAAATGGAAATATTTAGATTAGACATCTAAGAAATAAAACACATATTGTATGTATTTATTAATGAATATATCTGTTAGGTGCCGTGGTGTGTTTGTGTGTAGGGAGGGACGGCCCTGCTCTCTCCCCATCAGGACCTCATCAGGACCTCATCAGGACCTCATCAGGCCCTCATCAGGACTCATCAGGCCCTCATCAGGACCTCATCAGGCCCTCATCAGGACCTCATCAGGCCTGAGGAAGGCTCTCTCTCTCTCTCCCCATCAGGACCTCATCAGGACCTCATCAGGCCTGAGGAAGGCTCTCTCTCTCTCCCCATCAGGACCTCATCAGGACCTCATCAGGACCTCATCAGGACCTCATCAGGCCTGAGGAAGGCTGTCTCTCTCCCCATCAGGACCTCATCAGGACCTCATCAGGACCTCATCAGGCCTGAGGAAGGCTGTCTCTCTCCCCATCAGGACCTCATCAGGACCTCATCAGGACCTCATCAGGACCTCATCAGGACCTCATCAGGACCTCATCAGGCCTGAGGAAGGCTCTCTCTCTCTCTCCCCATCAGGACCTCATCAGGACCTCATCAGGACCTCATCAGGACCTCATCAGGACCTCATCAGGCCTGAGGAAGGCTGTCTCTCTCCCAATCAGGACCTCATCAGGACCTCATCAGGACCTCATCAGGCCTGAGGAAGGCTGTCTCTCTCCCAATCAGGACCTCATCAGGACCTCATCAGGACCTCATCAGGCCTGAGGAAGGCTCTCTCTCTCTCTCCCAATCAGGACCTCATCAGGACCTCATCAGGACCTCATCAGGACCTCATCAGGACCTCATCAGGCCTGAGGAAGGCTGTCTCTCTCCCCATCAGGACCTCATCAGGACCTCATCAGGACCTCATCAGGCCTGAGGAAGGCTGTCTCTCTCCCCATCAGGACCTCTCAGGACCTCATCAGGACCACATCAGGACCACATCAGGACCTCATCAGGCCCTCATCAGCCCTCATCAGGACCTCATCAGGACCTCATCAGGACCTCATCAGCCTGAGGAAGGCTGTCTCTCTCCTCATCAGGACCTCATCAGGACCTCATCAGGACTCATCAGGCCTGAGGAGGGCTCTCTCTCTCCCCATCAGGACCTCATCAGGACCTCATCAGGCCCTCATCAGGACCTCATCAGGCCTGAGGAAGGCTCTCTCTCTCTCTCTCTCTCTCTCTCCCATCAGGACTTCATCAGGCCTGAGGAAGGCTCTCTCTCTCCCCATCAGGACCTCATCATGCCTGAGGAAGGCTCTCTCTCTCCCCATCAGGACCTCATCATGCCTGAGGAAGGCTCTCTCTCTCCCCATCAGGACCTCATCAGGCCTGAGGAAGGCTCTCTCTCTCCCCATCAGGACCTCATCATGCCTGAGGAAGGCTCTCTCTCTCCCCATCAGGACTTCATCAGGCCTGAGGAAGGCTCTCTCTCTCCCCATCAGGACCTCATCAGGCCTGAGGAAGGCTCTCTCTCTCTCCATCGGGACCTCATCAGGCCTGAGGAAGGCTCTCTCTCTCCCATCAGGACCTTATCAGGCCTGAGGAAGGCTCTCTCTCTCTCCATCAGGACCTCATCAGGCCTGAGGAAGGCTCTCTCTCTCTCCATCAGGACCTCATCAGGCCTGAGGAAGGCTCTCTCTCTCCCCATCAGGACCTCATCAGGCCTGAGGAAGGCTCTCTCTCTCCATCAGGACCTCATCAGGACCTCATCAGGACCTCATCAGGACCTCATCAGGCCTGAGGAAGGCTGTCTCTCTCCCCATCAGGACCTCATCAGGACCTCATCAGGACCTCATCAGGCCTGAGGAAGGCTGTCTCTCTCCCCATCAGGACCTCATCAGGACCTCATCAGGACCTCATCAGGACCTCATCAGGACCTCATCAGCCTGAGGAAGGCTCTCTCTCTCCCCATCAGGACCTCATCAGGACCTCATCAGGCCCTCATCAGGACCTCATCAGGCCTGAGGAAGGCTCTCTCTCTCTCTCCCCATCAGGACTTCATCAGGCCTGAGGAAGGCTCTCTCTCTCTCTCCCCATCAGGACTTCATCAGGCCTGAGGAAGGCTCTCTCTCTCCCCATCAGGACCTCATCAGGCCTGAGGAAGGCTCTCTCTCTCCATCAGGACCTCATCAGGCCTGAGGAAGGCTCTATCTCTCCCCATCAGGACCTCATCAGGCCTGAGGAAGGCTCTCTCTCTCTCCATCAGGACCTCATCAGGCCTGAGGAAGGCTTCTCTCTCTCCATCAGGACCTCATCAGGCCTGAGGAAGGCTCTCTCTCTCTCTCCATCAGGACCTCATCAGGCCTGAGGAAGGCTCTCTCTCTCCATCAGGACCTCATCAGGCCTGAGGAAGGCTCTCTCTCTCTCCATCAGGACCTCATCAGGACCTCATCAGGACCTCTTCAGGCCTGAGGAAGGCTCTCTCTCTCCATCAGGACCTCATCAGGCCTGAGGAAGGCTCTCTCTCTCCATCAGGACCTCATCAGGCCTGAGGAAGGCTCTCTCTCTCCATCAGGACCTCATCAGGCCTGAGGAAGGCTCTCTCTCTCTCCATCAGGCCTGAGGAAGGCTCTCTCTCTCTCCATCAGGCCTGAGGAAGGCTCTCTCTCTCCCCATCAGGACCTCATCAGGCCTGAGGAAGGCTCTCTCTCTCTCCATCAGGCCTGAGGAAGGCTCTCTCTCTCTCCATCAGGCCTGAGGAAGGCTCTCTCTCTCTCCATCAGGACCTCATCAGGCCTGAGGAAGGCTCTCTCTCTCCATCAGGACCTCATCAGGCCTGAGGAAGGCTCTGTCTCTCCCCATCAGGACCTCATCAGGCCTGAGGTGCACTCACTTCCTGTCCCCTTCGTCCGGAGGTCAATGGTTTTCTGAATGTGTTTTGGTTGTTATCCTGAAATAATAATAATTTTTCAAATTTTAACTTTTTTCTCAGACATGGATTTTTTTCTCAGAATTTTGACTTTTTTCTCAGAATTTAACTTTTTTCTCTAATTTTGCATTTTTCTCTAATTTACCTTTAGTCTTAAATTTTGACTTTTTTCAGATTTAGAATTTATCTAACATTTTGAACTTTTTCTCAGGTTTACATTTTTCTTACAATTTGACTGTTTTCTCATATTTAGATTTCTTTTGTCAGATTTTTTTTTTTTCCTCAGAATTTTAACTTTAATCACGGTTTTTGGCTTTTTTCTCAAATTTTTGGAGAAGCAGCTGCTGGTGTTTCCAGGTCATAAATGTGGAAGCCTGCAGCTCGTAGTAAGTCTCACACTCACAAGAAAATCTGAAGGAAATCAGGGGGTTGATATTGACTCAATTTGTATCACTTCCTTTCCCCTTCGTCCGGAGGTCAATGGTTTTCTGAATGTGTTTTTGGTTGTTATCCTGAAATAATAATAATTTCTCAAATTTTAACTTTTTTCATAATTTTGAATTTTCTCTCAGAAATTAACTTGTTTCTCAAATGTTGCCTTTTTTCTTAGATTTCATCCAAACTGAGCATTGTGATCATTTAACATTGATTTAAATATAAATAATAACAAGAGGCTTTTTTGCTCGTCTCCGCACCCTAGATTGCGTAGCGAGTTTCGTTGGTTTACGTGAAAGTTAAAGTGGGGGGAGTTAACGTCAAAAATGGAAGTGGGCGTGGCCTACGCAATTTTTTACGCAAAGTTCCGGAACCAATTACACATCGCAATTTTCACCACTTCTGACGCGCGTGCGAAATTTGGTGAGTTTTCACATATGTTGCGGGGTCAAAAGTGTTTCGCAGGTTTATCGCTCGCTGCACGAGCGATTTCAATAGGGTCTTCGCCGACCTAGGTCTCAGACCCTAATAATAGCACTTCCTGTCCCCTTTGTCTGGAAATCAATGGTTTTCTGAATGTGTTTTTGGTTGTTATCCTGAAATAATAATAATTTTTCAGATTTTGACTTTTTTCTCAGAATATTTCTCAGATGTAGAAATTAAAAATTTTCTCAGAATTTGAATTTCTCTCAAATTTTTACTTTTTTCCCAGACATGGATTTTTTTCTTCAGATATTGAATTTTTTTCTCAGAATTTAACTTTTTTCTCAAAATGTGCCTTTTTTCTCTAATTTGCCTTTTTCTCAGAATTTTGACTTTTCTCAGATTTAGAATTAAATCAAAGTTTTCGACTGTTTTCTCATATTTAGATTTTTTCTCAGATTTCAATTTTTCTCAGACTTACATTTTTTTCTCTGAGTTTAAACTTTAATCTCGGTTTTTGACGTTTTCTCAGATTTAACTTTTTTCTCAGAATTGTAACTTTTTTCTCAAATGTTTACTTTTTTCACATTTTCCCTGCACCACTGTATAGAAGAAGTTCAATATAAAATAATCTTGTTTTCTCTTCAGGATTTGTCGAACACGAAGCCCGGCACGTCCTCGGCTCCGTTCACCATCACGCCCATCAGAGTGAGATCGCCTGCGTGGCTCTGAACCAGCCGGCAGCGTGGCGGCGTCCGCGTCTCGCAAAGGAACGTTGATCCGTCTGTTCGACACCACGACACGGGACAAACTGGTGGAGCTGCGCCGAGGAACAGACCCCGCCACACTCTACTGGTAAACACTCATCATAGAGCCATAGTGTGTCTCCCTTAACCTGTTAAGCCCGAGACCCCCGGTACAGGGAGTTAACGGGGACATTTGCAGGGAGGGAAAGTCAGCAATCACAGCGACTACTTCTGGAACATTTTAGAGATAAAATAAACTATAAAATACGTTTGTTTGAGGCTCTGATTCTCTTATTTGTTGATTACTTTTCCAGCATCAACTTCAGCCACGACTCGTCCTTCCTGTGTGCGTCCAGCGATAAAGGAACCGTCCACATCTTCGCTCTGAAAGACACCAAACTGAACCGCCGCTGAGCGTAAGACCAGCTTCCACTAGCTTGACACCATGAACCTGCTCTATCACCTGTCTTATTAAAGCTCTTCTGTGCCATCAGGCTGCATCGAGGCACAACCCAGAAACTATTTAGTCCAAACATACCTCTTTAAATGCTGATTTCCAGCCTCTCCGATACGAAGCTTTGCACCTTTTTCTCTGTTAATATCATATTTAAGTACATTTCTGTGTTTGTTTACTCCAAAATACAAGAGAAGACACAAAAAAAGGATATTTTTTAGGCTGTCAAGTTAACGCGTTATTAACGCCACTAATTATTTTAACGCGATTAACGCATGTGTATTTTATGTCCTCGGCCGCCCCGTAGTTTCAGAGCGCATCGAGTTTAAAATACCATCTACAAGCTGATGCTCACAGCCCCGCTCCTGCCGCCCGCTTGCGGCAGACCACACTTCCACGCTCACCGGCAGGCCCGGACTGGCCATCGGGAGGACCGGGAGGGTGTGTGTATGTGTGGCGCGAGCGAGCGAGAGAGAGAGAACTTGCACACCTTACGTGTATTGTTGTTGTTAGCATCTTGTGCTAGCTAGCTGCGCTTACGGATATAAGGAGCTGTTTCAATGAAAACAGAGGAGCGACATTTCGCCGACAACTGCGCCGAGCACTTGACTTTATGCAGGTAGCCAGACAGTGGGACGTTGTACGAGAAGTCAGCACACTCAGCGCGGATAGTGCGCGCTACATGATTGCAGCGTCCAGGCAGCTCCGGTTCGAGCATATGCCTTGAGTTGCACATAGCTCCAACGATCCATCACACACACACACACACACACACACACACACACACACACACACACACACACCACACACACACACACACACACACACACACACACACACACACACACAGTATTGTATGAGAGGTTCCAGGTTGTTGTGTTTAATATTCATGAGAATATTTGTAATGTTCAAATGATAATAAACAAACATTTGCATAAAGCATATTTGTCCACTCATATGTTGATAAGAGAATTAAAACTTGAAAAATATCCCTCTAAGGTTCATTTAGAACAGATAAAAAATGTGCGATTAATTTGCGATTAATCGCGATTAACTATTTGAATCGACTGACAGCCCTAATATTTTTGTAAGTTTTCTGCCGTTTCCTATTCTTTTATCTGACAGAATGATTTGTTCGGTTCATATTGTCGGTGTAGCGCCTGTTCAAAAACAACAGGTTTGTGATTTAATTCAATATAATTAGAAGCATTTGTTTTCTGGCATTAATCAAATGTACCTATTTTGCACTCACTCTTGCACATTATATATATTGTCATACTGATGATTATTTTCTCAGATTTAGACTTTTTTCTCAGAATTTCTTTATTCTGTATAAATATATACCTCTGGCTCCGAATTCTGTAGTTTTAATTTAAACTCTTACACATCTGTCCTATCCTGCGTTTCCTTGTCTCTTCTTCCTGTTGCTGCTCTGCCTCCTGAATGTTTACGCAGGGATTAATGAAGGTGTGTGTGTATGTTGTGTGTGTGTGGTGTGTGTGTGTGTGTGTGTGTGTGTGTGTGTGTGTGTGTGTTTATGGTGTGTGTGTGTGTGTGCGTGTGTGTTATGTGTGTGTGTGTGTGTGTGCGTGCGTGCGTGTGTGTGTGCTTGCGCGTGTGTGTGTGTGTGTGTGTGTGTGTGTGTGTGTGTGTGTGGTGTGTGTGTGCGTGCCTGTGTGTGGTGTGTGTGTGTGTGTGCGTGCGTGCGTGCGTGTGTGTGTGTGTGCGTGCTTGCGCGCGTGTGTGTGTGTGTGTGTGTGTGTGGTGTGTGTGTGTGTGTGTGTGTGTGTGTGTGTGTGTGGTGCGTGTGTGTGTGTGTGTGCGTGCGTGCGTGCGTGCGTGCGTGCGTGCGTGTGTGTGTGTGTGAGTGCGTGCATGGTGTGTGTGCGTGCGTGCGTGCGTGCGTGTGTGTGTGTGTGTGTGCGTGCCTGTGTGTGTGTGTGTGTGTGTGTGTGTGTGTGTGTGTGTGTTGTGTGTGTGTTGTGTGTGTGTGTGTGTGTGTGTGTGCGTGCCTGTGTGTGTGTGTGTGTGTGTGTGTGTGTGTGTGTGTGTGTGTGTGTGTGTGTGTGTGTGTGTGTGTGTGTGTGAAGGTGAACTCGGTCGCTGTGAAGAAGCAGCAGGCAGATAATAAGCAGGTGAGTTTTTACACCAACGTTTCTATCAAATATTCATTTATTTTCAGAGTAAAACTCCAACATTTCCCTGTTTAAAATGTAAAGCTAAATGTGATACTAAATGCTTTAACTCTCAGTGACTATAAGTATTTATATGTGTTGTTTGCAGTGTGTGATTTTCTGCTGACTGAATTCTAAGGTCTCTTTTTGTATTAAAGTAAATGATACGTCTAATGCCAACATTAGTGACACCCATAACCAGATGTGATGACATCATGAATAATGGACCATTCCCAGATGCACACACACAAGCTCCACCCCAAACATGTCAGCTAAAGGGACAGCCACCTGTCAGCTCACATCCAGTCTCTCCTCCTGAAGAAGCCGGATAGGCGTAACGTCGAGGAAACCCGTCCCTTTCTAACTTGTTTTAATTGTTTTTACCAGTGATGGTGAGATGA
>JAAKFY010000012.1:3214402-3229534 GCA_011823955.1 Dissostichus mawsoni
TTGACATGAGTTTTCTTTGCTTGAGTATTTTTCATTTTATTTTAGGCAAATGTTTTACTCCCCTCCATTTATTTAACACTCACAGTTACTAGTAGCAAGTGAATACACATAATACTCTGATATGATAAGATGCAGTACTGTGTTACTATTCGACCCAGTATTTGACCAAGTATCTATATTGTCTCCAGACTAACAAATTACAACATTAAAATGCTCTTTTACGTATCTATTGGTGAATCTCTTTGGTATTCCATAATAATACAATACTGTGAACACTTTCGTTTTGCACATTAAGTAGGTATACTCTAAGTATATTTCGCTAAAGATATTTCTGTATTTTTACTTAAGTGGCATTTTGAAAGCAGGAATGTTCCTTGTGATGGAGTATTTTTGGACTGTAGTATTTTCTTTTTTAGTTAAGTAAAGGATCAGAGTACTTCCTCCATCTCTGATCTCTGCACAGATATCTGGTTACACAATTGATCAATAATAGATATAGAACAAATGGACAGTATTATGAGCGTTTATGTGTAGAATGCGGACTCACCATTGGAGGGTAGTAATCGCACTCAACAGACTCGAATCCCTCGGATTTGGAGCAAGATGAACGGCAGAAAGCATGGCGCTTCAAGAGAATAGAGAGAGAGACAATTATCTCAGTGAGCAACACTGAGATTGCATTAGAAAAAACATCACAGGACATAATGACGGTCGCTTGATGTATAGTGGTCACATGACAGTGTGTCGGTAACAGGAAAAGATCCTTCACATGGCATGAGGTCGATCTCATGATATCAAAGTCATAGTCAAAGTCAATACACAGTCAGTAACATGACATTAGGCTGGTAACATTACATAACGTTGGTCACATGACAAAATGTTTGTCACATGATATAACGTTTGTCCCACAGAATCATTTCGGTCACATAACATTACACTGGTCAAACGATATAAAGTTGAGAGAAATTCGGAACACGACATAATATTGTTAACATTAAATAATGTCTGTCGCATAATATATAATGTTGGTCACACGACATAACGTATGTCAAACATCATAAAGTCGGTAACATGACATGAAGTCGATCACGTCTTATAAAGTTGGTCACATGACTGAAAGTCGGTAACATGATATCACGTTGCACACATGAAATTAAGTCTGTTGCATGACTTAACGTCTGTCACATGACACAAGGTCTGTCACTTGACGGAAAGTAGTCAGGGGAAACAATGTCAATCATAAAGTCGGTCACATGACATTACATGTGTTGGTAACATGATAAAGTTCCATCACTAAAGTGATGAAAACATTCTTAGACCTATTTCCATATTTTGTTGTTTTTGAGATTTACCGGTATGTTGGCACCATTTGTTTGTAATATTTACACTGAAGAAAATAATTAGCTTCCTTAAAAGGGATAGTGTGAGTCAAGGTAACCTATAGACCAAGTCATTGAGATCTCCCCATGTATTGTGTTTTAAGTAGCATTTAAACTGGAAGTAAAACTTGTCTTCGTCTGATAGTTTCTTACAAATTCAGTGATTACATGTCAAAGTGTGTCTTCTATTCGTACGAGTTGTACTTACAGCTCGATCAGGGCAGAGGGGTTTGCATGCCTCAGGAAGGATTCTGGATCCCATTGGGCAATGGGACTCCACGAGGGCAATCTCAGCCCCGTAGTGCATGTTCATCCCCAATATCCACTGAGAGAGGAGGACATAGCACTGCATGAGGCCACAATAAATACTGTGTGTGTGTGTGTGTGTGTGTGTGTGTGTGTGTGTGTGTGTGTGTGTGTGTGTGTGTTGTGTGTGTGTGTGTGTGTGTGTGTGTGTGTGTGTGTGTGTGTGTGTTTGTGTGTGTGTGTGTGGCCTGGCATTAATATCCTTGTGGGGACCTAAATCTGTTTACACAGTCACGTGTGGGGACTCGCGTCCCTTATGGGGACATAATGGAGGTCCCCATGAGGGGAATCATTAATTTTAGGTTAGGGTTAAGGTTAGGATAAGTCTCCAGGAAATGCATGTAAGTCAATGTAATGTCCCCTGAAGTGATGTATACATGGTGTGTGTGTGTGTGTGTGTGTGTGTGTGTGTGTGTGTGTGTGTGTGTGTGTGTGTGTGTGTGTGTGTGTGTGTGTGTGTGTGTGTGTGTGTGTGTGTGTGTGTGTGTGTGTGTGTGTGTGTGTGTGTGTGTGTGTGTGTGTGTGTGTGTGTGTGGTGTGTGTGTGTGTGTGATTCTTTACCCAGGTTTCAATCCGTCCCACGTCCTTCAGGATGAAGTAGTTCTGGTTGGTGGGGTTCCCGTTGACTCTCTGCACAGCTTCTTTTACAGACTTCATACCATCAGGGTCATGAAGTGAGATCAGATTGGAGCAGTCAGGGCACAACATCACCATCTCACTGTCTGTTTTCACTACACACCACACACACACACACACACACACACACACACAACACAACTGTAACTCTATGCTTGTAGTCATATGGAGATATTATAGACATGAATCGCCTTCTGAGCGATTGGTTGCATTGCAATGTACAGGGTTCGATTCCTGCATGTCTTACTCCTTGCTCCCCTCCCCCCGCCCCAAAGAAAAGAATCATCTAAAAGTAAAAACCCTATCCAAAGTTGAGGGTTTTGGGCAAATTGTCCATTATCAATGTTCTGTTGCGTATCAGGTGTATTGCATGACAGAGACCCACCTTTTCGCGTGTCACAATGGTAATTTCGGACTCTGGCGTCACCATTTCTCACACTGATCCTCACGAAGCAGTTAGCCATCACCTCCTACAGAGAAACACAGAGCTTGTTCTGTCGAGACCTCACATAACCAATAACAATACGTCAATCTGGCTGTACATGAACGTGACACAATTTGGTTAAAGAGTAACTGATCCAACATTTACCCATTGAGTCACATCGCGGATCATACAGTCCTCAAAGTGCATCGGGTTGATGTTGTGGCACTTGTCTCCATAAGTTCCAACTGCAGCTCGATTTCACAGCCGTCATCGACCTGCAATCACCAGAGAGTGTAAGTCACATTTCATTTTCATTTAGATGACACCTTTATCCAAAGAGACCTACAATAAGAGCAAATATAGAAACTCAGAACCCCAAGAAACCTGCAAGTACATTTGCTTCAAATAAGCCATATGTGCACTATAAATGGCGAGTTCTACTGCAATACTCTCAAATGACAAATGTTTTAAATACTACATCTTGTTTCATTTCTGTCAGCGGTACGGTTAAAACAGATGTGTTTTCAATCTATGAAGCAAGATGTGTAGACTTTCTGCTGTCCTGATATCAATGGGGAGCGTATGGTTTAACCATGTCCTGGATGTAGGAAGGACCAGATCCAATCACAGCACTCTAGGCCAGCAGCAGTGTCTTGAAGCAGAATCGGGCAGCTACTGGTAGCCAATGAAGGGAGCGGAGTAGCAGGGTAGTGTGGCAGAACTTAGTGAGATGATATGGAGCTTTTGGAAATCTACAATATAAACATATTGTTTAGTGAGCACATAATAAAAGAGACTGTTGAGGTCCTTTAAATACATTTTTAATTACATGACGAAATATCCCTATTTTAAAGCTCACCTATTATGCTATATTTGAACAATATATTATAGGGCCATATCTATACAAAAATGCCAAATACCCCTCTTTTTCCGCCCTGTTTCAAAAGTGCTGATTCTGGGTCAGTAGCTTCAAATAAAACCCGAGCTGTTGCTGGCCACGCCCCTTTCCGCATGCAAGCAGTGAGCTCTGAGTCTGTGAAGAGAAGAATATCTACTCTACCGGCAGAGGTCAATGTAAAGCCAGTCCACATTTGACTAATGTCGTCATGACTGCAGCAAATCTGGATCAGCTCCGTTGTTCCGCCGTTTTTAGAGATACGGAGGAAAAGAGAGAGGGTTGTATTTTCTGACCCTTTGTGAGTCTCCTTTCACATATTCATGTATAAAACACATCAAAAAGTGCATTTTGTATAATAGGTGACCTTTAATATCTCACAATTTTATCTTTGTCACAATTATTTTAAAGAAAAAATGGAATATAAATTGATGGTTTTCTTCCGTTAATTCAATGATTTAATTCGATCGGCTTTGAAAACACATTTCAGAAATGGTTTCTTTGGTGGTTGTAACACTGATGATGTTATAAGTAAGAAAGTCCCCTGTGGGCCGATAACAGAGTTCGGACCAGCAGCTGGTTTTTTTCTTTTTTCAAATAAATATGTAAAATATCTTCATTTTGTAATAAAAATGACATTTTATAATATTCTGCTGCATTTTGTGATAAACAGCTTGCACACACATTTCATTCATTTCGCCACATTTTTTAGTAAATCATTACATATTGCAGGGGGTTAGACTTTTTGATATGAACATGTAATGATACATGCATTATTATATAACTGGACGGATGTCTTCATCTGTAAACATGTGTGTTGTCTTTATTTAACTGGCACATACAAACACTGGACATCCAAGAGGTGTTACGACACGCGGTGAAGGGGCTGGAATCCAACCTGTAACGTTGTCAGGCTTGGGGATTAACGGATTACATGTAACAGGATCACGTAATTACGATACATAAAAAGAAAAAGGTAACTGTATTCCCTTACAGTTACATAAAAAAAGGCCTAATCAGATTACTATTACATTTTAAATGAGGGATTACTAGCCGGATTCAAATATGAGTTCTCTGTAAACTGTACTGCTCTGTAGGCTAATACTTTAAGTGTGAGTCTATACGCCTACTGCCTGAATACGCTTTATGGTTTCCACTTTCTTTGCTTCATTCTTTCTATTTATAATTAAGTTTGGTGAACCTATGTGATCATAGAATAGTGTGTGTGTGCTTAACTGTATGTTATAAACTAAAACAGAGCACTTTCTGTCAGCTTAGATTTACTACACTAAAAGTGAAGCAGCGTTCAGTTATGATGCTCCAAACATCTGGAACTCCCAGAAACCTGCCGGTCCGCTGCAACTCTGACGACTTTGAAATCCAGCAAGAAGACTTTTCTTTTTGCCGCTGCTTTTAATTGAACTATTCATATCTTATTTTATTATCTTTGCTTTTGAATGACTGTTTTTAAAGGCCATTTTCTGAATGTCTTTCATTGTTGTAAAGCACTTTGAATTGCCTTGTGTTGAAAGGTGCTATATAAATAAACTCGCCTTGCCTTGCCTTACACTCTCAGTCACAGCAGAACTGAATCAATACATGGATCAGGACCAAAACACATCACAGACATGTTCACAGAGTTCTGTTTGCTGAAGCAACCTTTAGTCACTATGCTGTCCATCTTGAAACTGCTCTAACCCTCAAAACAGAAAGAACACACGGTTAGGATGATAATGTTGAGTATTTGTGTTCTTCAAATATGTTTTTACACTGATTTTACACTTTTTCTTTTACAAAAGTGGTAACATTTGCACTTTTATGTGTCTCAAGATAACTGCTTAAACTTCCATACTTCAATAAAGAAAGTAGGTCTTTTGAGTAATGCTAATTATGTGTACCTTTTCCACTTTGTTGCCTTTGATCTCACTCAGCTTGAACTTGTAGCCATGGTCGTGGTTCTCGTCGATGTGATGTGCAGCCATCCGTGCCGCCGCAGCACACTCCATCCTCGCTGCAGGTCACCGGCTCCACAGCTGGAGCAGCGCTGCAGAGCAGAGCCGTGGAGCACAGCAGCAGCAGGGTGGGTAATCCCTTCATGATGCTGAGATACATGAAGCAGACGGCTGCAGCGAGGGCCCTTTATAGACCTCAGAGGGAGGGACAGATGAAGGAGGTTAGTGATGGAGACTGAAGAGGGGTAGCATGAGGACAGGGCCACACAAAGTCAGTGAACAAACAGGGACTTTAACCATGGCACTGCATGTTCACTCAAACTGTTTGTATACTGCCAACCTTTTCCTGGCACCGTAACATTTCTACTGAAGCGAGTCAAATAAAGAAACTGTCAGTTGCATCGCAGCTTTACAAGAATGTAACATCTTGGATCTCATATATGCCCATTTGTCATGCTGGAAGGAGATTGTGGCCAACATTCAGACCTACGATACGATACGACAATCATTTATCATCAGATCAAGTCTGACTTGTTTCTTGCATCACAGCAGCACACCATTCACAAAACCAAGCAATGTTTGCCCTCTCCTCCGAGCCCTGAGGAGCAGTGGAGCACAGTGTTCCTCCTATAGATGTGTTTTGTGGACGTGAAGGGGTGACTATGCCACCTGGGAGGCCATGATAGATTGCTCACTCTGGATTTGGAGTGAAACGCTTCCCTAATAAAGGAAAAACAAGCATTTCAGCGACTTGAGTGTAGTATCGATACTATGATAATCACTAAAGGACCAGTATCTAAATGGATGCATAACACCTTCATATTGCTGACTTTAGGCTCAATGTTTCAACATCTACTCTCTACTAATCCACTTTTCTAAACTGCAGGGATAGAAGCAGATAGATAAATACTGCCAAAATGTGACGCCTACAGAAAACAGGTGTCACATTATGATTGGATATGTGTATTTCTGAGTGAGGTGCTGTCGATTGTTGATTGGAGTACAGGCGAGCCCAGGCCTCTGGCTCGGCCAGGTCCAGTCTTCTTCCACAGGTCATCCCTACACTATACTGACTGTCTGTTTCTCCTGTCACGTGCTAAGCTCTGAACTGCTCGTGCCTGGCACGGTGCCCTCTCCTGAACCTCAGCCAATAAATCTACACTGAAAAAAGTGTAACGACTGTGTCATTTATTCAAAGTACATTTTTAAATTGGTTTATTAAGAATCGTGGTTTCCGTTTTCAACATGATTTTTTCCGTTTGCCCAGAAGCAAAACACATTCCCCCTGAAATAACTTAAAAACAATATTTTATTAATATTTCAAACTCACAGTTTGAAAACAGCATGGAGAACTCTTCAGCTGTGGTAAACGACGATCCGCCCAGGGAACTGGGACCCGCCCAGGGAACTGGGACCCGCCCAGGGAACTGGGACCTGCCCAGGGTAAGCTGTGATCCGCCCAGGGTAAGCTGTGATCCGCCCAGGGAACTGGGACCTGCCCAGGGTAAGCGTGATCCGCCCAGGGTAAACTGTGATCCGCCCAGGGTAATCTGTGATCCGCCCAGGGAACTGGGACCTGCCCAGGGTAAACTGTGATCCGCCCAGGGTAAGCTGTGATCCGCCCAGGGTAAACTGTGATCCGCCCAGGGTAAGCTGTGATCCGCCCAGGGAACTGGGACCTGCCCAGGGTAAGCTGTGATCCGCCCAGGGTAACTGGACCGCCCAGGGTAAACTGTGATCCGCCCAGGGAACTGGGACCTGCCCAGGGTAAGCTGTGATCCGCCCAGGGAACTGTGACCGCCCAGGGTAAGCTGTGATCCGCCCAGGAACCGGGACCCGCCCAGGGTAAGCTGTGATCCGCCCAGGGAACTGGGACCTGCCCAGGGTAAACTGTGATCCGCCCAGGGAACTGGGACCTGCCCAGGGAACTGGGACCCGCCCAGGGTAAGCTGTGATCCGCCCAGGGAACTGGGACCTGCCCAGGGTAAACTGTGATCCCCCAGGGAACTGGGACCTGCCCAGGGTAAACTGTGAGTAAACAACATACGCTTCACTTGGAGGCTGTCTGAAGGTGTACACAGGCTCAGATGGACTTGGTATCACATTAAGAACGATATTCAGTAATAAGTCTGGCAACAATAGCTGGTTTAAATGATTTATTGGAGCTCGCAATGTTTTGAACAGACATCCCCACTCAACTCGTTTTTCTTTTTGTACTCCTCGCTGTTCGTGTCCGGATATCGCCATCGTAACCACAACCTCACACACTGGTACCGAATGTGTGCATCGAAGTCTTCCTACCGAGCCAAATATACCAAAAGATTTATGTAAACGACAGAAGAAGCGATCGAAATGTGTATTTCAGTCGAAGGCCACGCCCCCCACATCTGTGCCCCAGTTGATCGGGAAACCAGTTAATCCGGAACACCTGGACCGCTATAGTTATGTGGCTGAAGGTGTATCTCTGCTCCGCAGCAACCCGCACTCGGACCACGCCGCTCCGGAGCGAGACTGTAAACAGTGGGGAGGGGAAACAACCCGACTCTCCTTGTAACACGCTGCCCGTCTTGTTAACCATGCTTTTGAGGGTGAGGGTGTGTGCTTTCTGCTGGGTTAAGATCGTTTAAATACACCTTGTTTATTTATTTCCTTTGTGTTTACAGGTTTGCTGTTTCCACTGAAGGTCACAATTGATGCTGATTTGGTAAGTTCTAAAAATGAACTGTGGTTTTCATGTACGTTTAAAAAGGATTGACAAACCCAAAATGGAGACTTACTCTACTCTAATCTCAAGTGATAATATATCTAGTTAGGTACCCAAATGTTAAGTAAGGTCATTTAAAATATTAAAGTTAATGAAAAATACAATGCACTTCATTAATATTGTTTCATGTAAAGTCAATCCTCACATCTGTATGTTTATTGAACAAGAGCTACTGGTGGCAATCATTTGCTCTGTCATTCCAGGCATGTCACTATTGTGAGAGAGACATTTGCTTTCAGTTGTCAGTGTATCATTGCACTATTACTAATATCATTGTTTATGTTCTTGTTTTTTCTAGTTCCTTTGGGTTGCCTGACATGACCGTGCGCCAAGTTACGAATTCTTCTGAATCCCGATGACACCAGGAAGCTAGTTCTGCCTAAGCGAATTCCAGAGACATTGGAGATGCACTAGTCAACCTGACATCCACTGCTGACCTTGAAGATTTGACAACTATCAAGGTCATCCCAATACTTGATGATGGTGTCCAAGAATACATCTTTACCGTCTGTGAAGAAGCAGTGTCTGCTCAATCAGACGATACGGACATCTTGTCCACAACCTCCAGCTCAGTCGCTACAAGAACTCGTATCTGGTTGAAATGATTGAACTGACACAAAAGGCCAACCTTGTTCAAAGATTGCAATGCTAGGGATTGAACTGCATTCTTCGTTGCTTAATTGTTTTGGCCTCTGTATGTTTCATTTGAAGTTAAAAAAGAATGTGACTTCACAGATTCTGGTAATGCTACTTAAACCCTTCTTAATGGCTAATACATGTGTATCTGAAGTTGTAAATAAGAGCTTCAGAAAATATAGAGTGGTGCAGTGACGCGTCCTAAAACCGGAAGTGAGCTGCGCATGGGTTCCTTCCGGTTCCGTCGACAAAAAAGCAAAGCAATTTCTGCAGAGGATTTTGGAAAATAGCTGGAAATAAGGTCTGTGGTTGAGACACATTGAAGAGACGGACCACGTTTTGTTCAGCATAATATCCACATGTCTACCCTACTTTTATCATTTTCTAATCATAAATCTAATCGATAGATTTACGATACGAAAATTATAAAAGTAGTAGTAGTTGCATTGCTTTTTTGTCGAGGGAACCGGAAGGTACCCATGCACCCATGCGTCACTGCACCACTCTATAGTTCAAGTTGTCATGCATACATTCTAGTCTTTTATGAAAAGGTTTAAATGCCATCAGAAAGTTTTACAGTTAAATGCTATTGCATTACATATTTAAATGTTAAAGGAGAGATATGCAAGCTAGTTGAACGTATTCATATGTTTGTGTATGGCTAAGGCTAGGAGAGTTTTGATGTGTATGGCTAAGGCTAGGAGAGTTTTGATGTGTATGGCTAAGGCTAGGAGAGTTTGGATGTGTATGGCTAAGGCTAGGAGAGTTTGGATGTGTATGGCTAAGGCTAGGAGAGTTTGGATGTGTATGGCTAAGGCTAGGAGAGTTTTGATGTGTATGGCTAAGGCTAGGAGAGTTTGGATGTGTATGGCTAAGGCTAGGAGAGTTTTGATGTGTATGGCTAAGGCTAGGAGAGTTTTGATGTGTATGGCTAAGGCTAGGAGAGTTTGGATGTGTATGGCTAAGGCTACAGGAGAGTTTTGATGTGTATGGCTAAGGCTAGGAGAGTTTGGATGTGTATGGCTAAGGCTACAGGAGAGTTGTGATGTGTATGGCTAAGGCTAGGAGAGTTTGGATGTGTATGGCTAAGGCTAGGAGAATTTGGATGTGTATGGCTAAGGCTAGGAGAGTTGTGATGTGTATGGCTAAGGCTAGGAGAGTTTGGATGTGTATGGCTAAGGCTACAGGAGAGTTTGGATGTGTATGGCTAAGGCTAGGAGAGTTTGGATGTGTATGGCTAAGGCTACAGGAGAGTTTTGATTGTATGGCTAAGGCTACAGGAGAGTTTGGATGTGTATGGCTAAGGCTACAGGAGAGTTTTGATGTGTATGGCTAAGGCTACAGGAGAGTTTGGATGTGTATGGCTAAGGCTAGGAGAGTTGTGATGTGTATCGCTAAGGCTACAGGAGAGTTTAGATGTGTATGGCTAAGGCTACAGGAGAGTTGTGATGTGTATCGCTAAGGCTACAGGAGAGTGTGGATGTGTATGGCTAAGGCTAGGAGAGTTTGGATGTGTATGGCTAAGGCTACAGGAGAGTTTGGATGTGTATGGCTAAGGCTAGGAGAGTTTAGATGTGTATGGCTAAGGCTACAGGAGAGTTTAGATGTGTATGGCTAAGGCTACAGGAGAGTTTGGATGTGTATGGCTAAGGCTAGGAGAGTTTGGATGTGTATGGCTAAGGCTAGGAGAATTTGGATGTGTATGGCTAAGGCTAGGAGAGTTTGGATGTGTATGGCTAAGGCTAGGAGAGTTTGGATGTGTATGGCTAAGGCTACAGGAGAGTTTGGATGTGTATGGCTAAGGCTAGGAGAGTTTAGATGTGTATGGCTAAGGCTACAGGAGAGTTGTGATGTGTATGGCTAAGGCTAGGAGAGTTTGGATGTGTATGGCTAAGGCTACAGGAGAGTTTGGATGTGTATGGCTAAGGCTAGGAGAGTTTGGATGTGTATGGCTAAGGCTACAGGAGAGTTTTGATGTGTATGGCTAAGGCTACAGGAGAGTTTGGATGTGTATGGCTAAGGCTAGGAGAGTTTGATGTGTATGGCTAAGGCTACAGGAGAGTTTTGATGTGTATGGCTAAGGCTAAAGGAGAGTTTGGATGTGTATGGCTAAGGCTAGGAGAGTTTGATGTATATGGCTAAGGCTAGGAGAGTTTGATGTGTATGGCTAAGGCTAGGAGAGTTTGATGTGTATGGCTAAGGCTAGGAGAGTTTTTGATGTGTATGGCTAAGGCTAGGAGAGTTTTGATGTGTATGGCTAAGGCTAGGAGAGTTTTGATGTGTATGGCTAAGGCTACAGGAGAGTTTTGATGTGTAGGCTAAGGCTAGGAGAGTTTTGATGTTTATGGCTAAGGCTAGGAGAGTTTTGATGTGTATGGCTAAGGCTACAGGAGAGTTTTGATGTGTATGGCTAAGGCTAGGAGAGTTTTGATGTTTATGGCTAAGGCTAGGAGAGTTTTGATGTTTATGGCTAAGGCTAGGAGAGTTTTGATGTGTATGGCTAGGCTACAGGAGAGTTTTGATGTGTATGCTAAGGCTAGGAGAGTTTTGATGTTTATGGCTAAGGCTAGGAGAGTTTTGATGTGTATGGCTAAGGCTACAGGAGAGTTTTGATGTGTATGGCTAAGGCTAGGAGAGTTTGGATATGTATGGCTAAGGCTACAGGCGAGTTTTGATGTGTATGGCTAGGCTACAGGAGAGTTGGATGTGTATGGCTAAGGCTAGGAGAGTTTGGATGTGTATGGCTAAGGCTACAGGAGAGTTTGATGTGTATGGCTAAGGCTAGGAGAGTTTGGATGTGTATGGCTAAGGCTCAGGAGAGTTTTGATGTGTAGGGCTAAGGCTACAGGAGAGTTTTGATGTATATGGCTAAGGCTAAAGGAGAGTTTGGATGTGTATGGCTAAGGCTAGGAGAGTTTGATGTGTATGGCTAAGGCTAGGAGAGTTGGATGTGTATGGCTAAGGCTACAGGAGAGTTGTGATGTGTATGGCTAAGGCTAGGAGAGTTTGGATGTGTTATGGCTAAGGCTAGGAGAGTTTTGATGTTTATGGCTAAGGCTAGGAGAGTTTGGATGTGTATGGCTAAGGCTAGGAGAGTTGTGATGTGTATGGCTAAGGCTAGGAGAGTTTGGATGTGTATGGCTAAGGCTAGGAGAGTTTGGATGTGTATGGCTAAGGCTAGGAGAGTTTTGATGTTTATGGCTAAGGCTAGGAGAGTTTTGATGTATATGGCTAAGGCTACAGGCGAGTTTTGATGTGTATGGCTAAGGCTAGGAGAGTTTGGATGTGTATGGCTAAGGCTACAGGAGAGTTTGGATGTGTATGGCTAAGGCTAGGAGAGTTTGGATGTGTATGGCTAAGGCTACAGGAGAGTTTGGATGTGTATGGCTAAGGCTAGGAGAGTTTGGATGTGTATGGCTAAGGCTACAGGAGAGTTTTTGATGTGTATGGCTAAGGCTAGGAGAGTTTGGATGTGATGGTAAGGCTACAGGAGAGTTGATGTGTATGGCTAAGGCTACAGGAGAGTTTGATGTGTATGGCTAAGGCTAGGAGAGTTTTGGATGTGTATGGCTAAGGCTAGGAGAGTTTTGAGTGTAGGGCTAAGGCTACAGGAGAGTTTTGATGTGTATGGCTAAGGCTAGGAGAGTTTGATGTGTATGGCTAAGGCTACAGGAGAGTTGGATGTGTATGGCTAAGGCTAGGAGAGTTTGGCTGTGTATGGCTAAGGCTAGGAGAGTTTTGATGTGTATGGCTAGGCTAGGAGAGTTTTGATGTGTATGGCTAAGGCTAGGAGAGTTTGGATGTGTATGGCTAAGGCTAGGAGAGTTTGATGTGTATGGCAAGGCTACAGGAGAGTTTGGATGTGTATGGCTAAGGCTACAGGAGAGTTTTGATGTGTATGGCTAAGGCTACAGGAGAGTTTGGATTGTATGGCTAAGGCTAGGAGAGTTTTGATGTGTATGGCTAAGGCTAGGAGTTTGGATGTGTATGGCTAAGGCTAGGAGAGTTTGATGTGTATGGCTAAGGCTAGGAGAGTTTTGATGTGTATGGCTAAGGCTACAGGAGAGTTTGGATTGTGTATGGCTAAGGCTAGGAGAGTTTTGATGTGTATGGCTAAGGCTAGGAGGAGTTTGGATGTGTAGGCTAAGGCTAGGATTAGTTTTGATGTGTATGGCTAAGGTACAGGAGAGTTTGGATGTGTATGGCTAAGGCTAGGAGAGTTTGGATGTGTATGGCTAGGCTAGGAGAGTTGTGGATGGTATGGCTAAGGCTAGGAGAGTTTGGATATGTATGGCTAAGGCTACAGGAGAGTTTTGATGTGTATGGCTAAGGCTAGGAGAGTTTGGATGTGTATGGCTAAGGCTAGGAGAGTTTGGATGTGTATGGCTAAGGCTACAGGAGAGTTTTGATGTGTATGGCTAAGGCTAGGAGAGTTGTGATGTGTATGGCTAAGGCTACAGGAGAGTTTGGATGTGTATGGCTAAGGCTACAGGAGAGTTTGGAGTGTATGGCTAAGGCTACAGGAGAGTTGTGATGTGTATGGCTAAGGCTAGGAGAGTTTGGATGTGTATGGCTAAGGCTACAGGAGAGTTTTGATGTGTATGGCTAAGGCTAGGAGGAGTTTTGATGTGATGGCTAAGGGAGGAGAGTTTGGATGTGTATGGCTAAGGCTACAGGAGAGTTTTGATGTGTATGGCTAAGGCTAGGAGAGTTGTGATGTGTATGGCTAAGGCTACAGGAGAGTTTGGATATGTATGGCTAAGGCTACAGGAGAGTTTTGATGTGTATGGCTAAGGCTAGGAGAGTTTGGATGTGTATGGCTAAGGCTAGGAGAGTTTGGATGTGTATGGCTAAGGCTACAGGAGAGTTTTGATGTGTATGGCTAAGGCTAGGAGAGTGTGATGTGTATGGCTAAGGCTACAGGAGAGTTTGGATGTGTATGGCTAAGGCTACGGAGAGTTTGGATTGTATGGCTAAGGCTACAGGAGAGTTTGGATGTGTATGGCTAAGGCTACAGGAGAGTTTGGATGTGTATGGCTAAGGCTACAGGAGAGTTGTGATGTGTATGGCTAAGGCTACAGAGAGTTTGGATGTGTATGGCTAAGGCTACAGGAGAGTTTTGATGTGTATGGCTAAGGCTAGGAGAGTTGGATGTGTATGGCTAAGGCTACAGGAGAGTTTGGATGTGTATGGCTAAGGCTACAGGAGAGTTGGATGTGTATGGCTAAGGCTACAGGAGAGTTTGGATGTGTATGGCTAAGGCTAGGAGAGTTTTGGATGTGTATGGCTAAGGCTACAGGAGAGTTTGGATTGTGTATGGCTAAGGCTAGGAGAGTTGGATGTGTATGGCTAAGGCTACAGGAGAGTTTGGATGTGTAGTGTGCTAAGGCTAGGAGAGTTTGGATGTGTATGGCTAAGGCTAGGAGAGTTTGGATGTGTATGGCTAAGGCTAGGAGAGTTTGATGTGTATGGCTAAGGCTACAGGAGAGTTTGGATGTGTATGGCTAAGGCTAGGAGAGTTTTGATGTGTATGCTAAGGCTACAGGAGAGTTTGGATGTGTATGGTAAGGCTAGAGAGTTTGATGTGTATGGCTAAGGCTACAGGAGAGTTTTGATGTGTATGGCTAAGGCTACAGGAGAGTTTGGATGTGTATGGCTAAGGCTCGGAGAGTTTTGATGTGTATGGCTAAGGCTAGGAGAGTTTTTGATGTGTATGGCTAAGGCACAGGAGAGTTTGGATGTGTATGGCTAAGGCTAGGAGAGTTTGGATGTGTATGGCTAAGGCTAGGAGAGTTTGGATGTGTATGGCTAAGGCTACAGGAGAGTTGGATGTGTATGGCTAAGGCTAGCAGAGTTTTGATGTGTATGGTAAGGCTAGGAGAGTTTTGATGTTATGGCTAAGGCTAGGAGAGTTTTGATGTGTATGGCTAAGGCTACAGGAGAGTTTGATGTGTATGGCTAAGGCTAGGAGAGTTTTGATGTGTATGGCTAAGGCTACAGGAGAGTTTGGATGTGTATGGCTAAGGCTAGGAGAGTTTTGATGTGTATGGTAAGCTACAGGAGAGTTTGGATGTGTATGGCTAAGGCTTTTAGGTGAGAGTTTTGATGTGTATGGCTAGGCTACAAGAGTTTGATGTGTA
>JAAKFY010000012.1:3230534-3238034 GCA_011823955.1 Dissostichus mawsoni
GCGATAGGACAGCACCCATAGGCACGCCTCGTACTAGGAAAGTCGGGTGCAGCCAGTGGCGCAGTGCCGTTACGCATCCACAGTGACCATCACTCTCCGCGCGCCATGACGCACGGGGTCTAGTCTGAGGGCAGCTACCCAGCGCTGAAATTCCCTCATGTGTAAGCGGCCCAGACGTACTACCAGGATGGCTGACGCCATGAGCCCCAGTAACCGCAGACATGATCTGAAGAGAACATATTTGCGTGGCTGGAAATGAGCGAGGCAAGCCCTGAAGGCTTTCACTCTTTCCGCTGACAGGCGGGCTGTGAAGGGCACCGAACTCAGACGTAAGCCCAGGAAGAGCACAGACTGGGCTGGGGACAACATGCTCTTTTCTGTGTTTATTACAAAACCCAGGTCGAGCAGGTGTTTCATGAGGGTATTCGTCTGCGTAATAGCCTCCTGCTCCGACTGTGCAAGAAGGAGCCAGTCGTCTAAATAGGTTGCCAGGCGAATACCCTGTTGTCTTAACGGGGCTATCGCTGCCTCCGTACATCGCACAAACACCCGGGCTGAGAGACAGACCGAAGGGAAGCACTCTGTACTCGTAACAGACACCCTGAAAAGCGAACCTCAGATATTTCCTGTGTGGATAATATACTGGGATGTGAAAATACGCGTCTTTCAGGTCGATTGATGTGAACCAATCGTCCTGACGCACGAGACGCAGCAGGGATGTGTGAGTGAGCATCCGGAATTTGTATTTTCTGAGATACCGTTCAGAGCCCTTAAATCTAGGATAGGGCGAATTCCATTCCCTCCCCGTTTGGGAACGAGGAAGTATTTGGAATAGAAGCCGCTCTGACTCCGTTCGGAGGGTACGATGGATATGGCTTTCTTTTCTAGTAGCGAGAGAATCTCCTGCTCTAGAATGTGAGCCGACGCTCCCCGGGCTTGTGATTGCACAATGCCCGAGAAGTGAGGGGGGGTGACAGCGAATTGGAGTCTGTAGCCCCGTGATATCGTCTTGAAAACCCAAGCAGAGCATGTGAGCATCTTCCACCTTTCGCTCCTCAAAGCGAGTGGAGACGTCACCATATCTCTGTTGCTTGCACTCTGTGACCATTGGTTGTGTTATGGCCCTCTAGTGTCTGAACACGGTGGCATCCCAGGCTGACAACCTCGGTCGACACTGCGCATGCGCGCGGTGATGGTGCGTTCACAGACCCGGTCACCGTCCGCTTTCCGAGAGAGGCGTTTACAGCCACTCTCAGAAGCGGAGCAGTCACCGACTGTTTATTGTTATCATTGTTTTTCTTTTTAATATTTTGACTGCGCCCTTGGCTTTAAGCCTGGAAGCGACAGTGGCAAACATTTTATTTTTAACCCTGGTGTGTTTGTGTGACTCGAACAATCGGCAGGAACTGCTGTTTGTTGTGAAGTCTGCTTCCCTCATGGCGCGAACTGGAGGATGACGTTCTGTCATCACTCGAGGCGGCGGGAAGACGGGGGCGTGGTTGTCCCCCGGAAACACATGGGTTTGGACACGTGCGGAACACGATCCAGGGCTGAAAGAAACAGGGAACCTCCAGCCCTTTCCCCGAGGGGGGGAGGGAAGGCTGTCAGGCTGCCCTCTTCTTCTTCCTCGCCTGGTGGCTGAAAGTCTGGGCGGCTGCGCCTGTGCGGCTGCTGCCGGGACCGGGGACTTTCTTGGCCAGCTCGTCCGCGCCTCGTGTCTGGGTGGGAGACCGGGGGCGGGCTGTGGCTTCTGCCGTCTCGGGACCTTGAACAGGGACGAGTGCGGGGCAGCCTGGGAGAAGGTCCGTCGCAGGACCGTTGGAGGCGGCGGCTGGGCCTTCCGAGGGAGGCAAAGCTGAAGAGCTCTCATCCTCCTTCTTCTTGGCACCGCTGTTGCATGGAGGCAAGAGCGGTGCCGAATATGCCCTCGGGGACGATTGGCATGTCCAATACGTCCTCCTTTTCCCGGTCCGGGAGGTTCGTCAGGTTAAGCCACCTGGCTCTCTCCTGCACCACCATCATCCCCAGCGACTTGCCTGTGGCCTGGACTGCACAGCGCTGCACGCGGAGGCAAATGTCCGTGATCGCTGTGATCTCATCCCACACGGCCGGTTCAGGCTTAGCTGTCATGTCTGCACAGAGCTCCGCTTGGTAAGCGGTTAGCATCGAGGAGACATTAAGCGCCCTGACGGACAAAGCTGCCGCTTTGTAGGCCCGTTCGGTCATTGCTGACTGGAACCGGTCCGCCTTTGTCGGCAGTGTGGGGTTTCTGCTAGGGGCCGCAGACAACCGCGGTTGGAGGTGGGCTGCCACAAGCGGCTCCATAGGAGGCATGCGGAGCAAGCCGAGTTTCTCCATGCCCTCAAAGTCCAGAGAGGAGGCTCCCTGGATTGGGGCCTTGCTGCTGAAAGGGCGGTCTCTCCAGGAGACCGACACCTCGTCCAGCAGCTCTGGAAACACCGGGAGAAGTTGCCTTGTCAGCCTCGCGGCTTGGGGCAAGTTCTTTCCCTCGTAGCGAGACCTGGAGGTCTCCTTGGCCACTTCCGGCCAAGGGATGTCCAGTCTGGACGCAGCGCGTTGACACACGGCCTGCAAGTCCATGCTGAGGCGGGGGAGCGGTGGCTCGCCTTCGCCTGGGGGAGCGGACATGGCCCCTGGCTTGGCAGCCTGAGCAGACGAGACGAAGATGTCATCTTCGCCCTCGTCCGAGTCGGATAGAAGGAACTCAGAGGTGTACTCTTCACCTCCTCCCCATAGTCCAGCTCCAGGACATCCTCCGCGGGTGAGACCATGGTGAGGTCCAGTTGGGAGCCCCAGCTTGACACAGCGCGGGGCCCCCTTCCCACGGCTGCCGCCGCCGTTGAGTCCCAGCTTGACACAGCGCGGGACTCAACACCCGTGGCGGTCGCCACCATGCCTTGCTCGCCGGTCGGCAAGTTGACAGGCATGAAGGGGTCTTGGTCCGACAAGCTAGCTTGGCGCGCTAGCCGTCGGCGGAGGCTCTTGGCGGTAAAACGGGCACAGTGCCCGCACGCGCCGGGGGTGTCGATAGCCTCCTGGGCATGTTGCAGCCCGAGGCAGGACGAGCAGACCTGGTGTGAGTCAGTGCTCGAGATCTTCAGCCCGCAGTCGTAGAGCCGAGCCCCGAAACTCCGTCTCCTCTGGTGTGAGGGAGAGAAGAATCCATCCTCGCTAGCCGTGGTGTCGGCGTGGAGGGGACAAACTAGCAACAGGTGTGTTACCGTTTGCGGGAAAAAAATCAAAAAACCTTACCGTTATTTGTGGGAAAAAAACGGCAGGGCAGATTTCGATATTAACTGGTGTGTTAATACAGAAAACTCCCGTGCGAAGCAAAAGTAGCCGGCAAGCGTCCGGCGACCGAAGGTTAGCTTTCGTGGTTCAGTCTGTGGACCGTTAAGCTAGCTTGGCTACTGATCTTCCTAGAGATGTGCTCCGAAGCGAGAAGAGGTGTTTGAATGACGCTGCGACGTAGCGCAAGCTACTTAAAGGGTGGGTGGATTCCCTGACGTAGTCGTCAAGATCACCAGCCAATCAGGATTGGCGTAATGAGATTGATGCTTCTGGTGCATACGCGTTGAGGCGCATCCCATAGTGAGACATCGAACGGAGTGTTATGAATGAGAACTCTCCTTACCAGCAGGCGGCGGTAGTGTGTATTCGTCATTCAAAAGAGGCAACAACCGGAAGACAGACTGCGTGATAAAACAAACAACAAATAGCGTGTGCGTTCCATTCTCACTCTACAGCGAGAAGCTCACGGGGCTTTCCCGAACCTGTGTCGAGAGCTGGAGTTAAATGAAATCTCAGATTTGCCTTCTTAATAGTTGTTTGGGTCCCTCACTTCCGTTTCGCTTCTCATGCACTGATTCGCTAAGCTGAACAGCCAATCAGAGTGATTTCTTTGGCCGAAGGCCTTTGGCCGACAGCCTACCGATTCAACATGTCGAATCGGCGGCGGAAGGTGTCGGCAAGGCCGAAAAGACACGACGGGGCGGGACACACAATCTGAGTAGGGCGACACGACGCTCATCGACGGCCAGACATCTATCGACGCCGAAAATCGGCTTGGTGTGTAAGGACCTTTAGAGACAGCGATTTCAAAATGAACTCTCGCGACTGACAGCTTGAATTTGCGTCTCTACGCGCCTTTGCTTTTACTTTACATGTAATGGTGACGCGATAAAGACCTAACATGACTTCCATGGGGGAAAAAGAGGGTTGGGTCGAGTCTGAAACATTTGGAGGCAGATTTTTGGGGTTAAAAGTGAGCAGAGGCCTCTTCCCCCAAAATCCTGCATGTCCTTGGGGGGTCTTTACAGTCTGGCTCTGAGCCAAACAGGAACCCTCGCTGTGATTCACACAGCTGTGGTGTGTGTGTGTGTGTGTGTGTGGTGTGTGTGTGTGGGTGTGTGTGTTTGTGTGTTGTGTGTGTGTGTTTGTGTGTGTGTGTTTGTGTGTGTTTGTGTGTGTGTGTGTATGTGTTAGTGTGTATGTGTTTGTGTTTGTGTGTGTGTGTGTGTGTATGTGTTAGTGTATGTGTTGTGTGTGTGTGTGTGTGTGTGTGTGTGTGTGTGTATCTGCAGAGGCCCGTCAGGAATGCAATGGTTTCTCAGAGTAACAGAAGTCAGCTGTGAACACTCGCAGGTTTTACAGATCCGTAACCGGCTTCCTGCTCGTAGTGAAACCGGAGATCTGGGCGTCGTCCGGACTCCAGATGTTCTGATTCTCTCCATCACCTTCCCTCCTGACAGGAGCACAAAGAACACTTCTCAGGAGGGCTGAAGTACACGGATAGTCTATCTCATCATCATTTCATTCACAAGTTTACAGAGGTGTGAAGTAACTAAGTAGACTTACAAGTACTGTGTTTAAGTACAATGTTGAGGTACTTGTACTTTACTTGATTATTTCACAAGCTACTTTTTACTTCTACTCCACTACAGTTCAGAGGTACATGTGTACTTTTCCTCCACTACATGTATTTAATCCCTTTAGTTACTTCACAGATGTGGATGAATGATGTGAAATCTAACCAAGTGTTAAATCAGACTTTAGTTCCACCTGGAGTAAATCCTCAAGCTACCCTGCAGTATACAAAGTCATTCAAACTAGCTGCACCTTTACCAGCTTTGAGAACACTTTCATGATCAATCATTATAAAACATATCATATATATTATTCTGAAATGGACCAATCTGCACAATGACTACGTTTACTGTCGCTACTTTCACTATATTTTGATGAGAATACTTTTCTACTTTCACTTGAGGAACATTTTGAATGCAGGACTTTTACTTGTAACAGAGTATTCCTACACTCTGGTACTTCTACTTTTACTCAAGTACAAGATCTGAGTACTTCTACTTTTACTCAAGTACAAGATCTGAGTACTACTACTTTTACTCAAGTACAGGATCTGAGTACTTCTACTTTTTCAAGTACAAGATCTGAGTACTTCTACTTTTACTCAAGTACAAGATCTGAGTACTTCTACTTTTACTAAGTACAAGATCTGAGTACTTCTACTTTTATTCAAGTACAAGATCTGAGTACTTCTACTTTTACTAAGTACAAGATCTGAGTACTTCTACTTTTATTCAAGTACAAGATCTGAGTACTTCTACTTTTACTCAAGTACAAGATCTGAGTACTTCTACTTTACTAAGTACAAGATCTGAGTACTTCTACTTTATTCAAGTACAAGATCTGAGTACTTCTACTTTTACTCAAGTACAAGATCTGAGTACTTCTACTTTTACTCAAGTACAAGATCTTACTTTACTTTTACTCAAGTACAAGATCTGAGTACTTCTACTGTTACTCAAGTACAAGATCTGAGTACTTCTGCTTTTACTACAAGACCTGAGTACTTCTACTTTTACTCAAGTACAAGATCTGAGTACTTCTACTTTTACTCAAGTACAAGATCTGAGTACTTTACTTTTACTAAGTACAAGATCTGAGTACTTCTACTTTTATTCAAGTACAAGATCTGAGTACTTCTACTTTTACTCAAGTACAAGATCTGAGTACTTTACTTTTACTCAGTACAAGACCTGAGTACTTCTACTTTTACTCAAGTACAAGATCTGAGTACTTCTACTTTTACTCAAGTACAAGATCTGAGTACTTCTACTTTTACTCAAGTACAAGATCTGAGTACTTCTACTTTTACTAAGTACAAGATCTGAGTACTTCTACTTTTATTCAAGTACAAGATCTGAGTACTTCTACTTTTACTCAAGTACAAGATCTGAGTACTTTTACTTTTACTCAAGTAAAGACCTGAGTACTTCTACTTTTACTCAAGTACAAGATCTGAGTACTTCTACTTTTACTCAAGTACAAGATCTGAGTACTTCTACTTTTACTCAAGTACAAGATCTGAGTACTTTCTATTTTACTAAGTAACAAGATCTGAGTACTTCTACTTTTATTCAAGTACAAGATCTGAGTACTTCTACTTTTACTCAAGTACAAGATCTGAGTACTTTTACTTTTACTCAAGTACAAGACCTGAGTACTTCTACTTTTACTCAAGTACAAGACCTGAGTACTTCTACTTTTACTCAAGTACAAGATCTGAGTACTTCTACCAGCTCTGGGTGCTCATGGAAACACTTTGTATTCCTTGTAGTTTCTTTAATACTATAAAACATCTTGTCTCGTACTTTCCGTCACTTTAACGTTTTTCACTTTATTTGGAAAGAGATGAGACCCCCTCACAAGAATCACGCTTTCTTGCTTTGGGTTGAAACACTGGGTGAAAGCATGAGAAGCTGGTTCCAGAAGAAGAAGCTCACTAACGTGGCATCACTTTCTCCCAACAGGTATCTGTAAATGAGCAGAATATAAAGGTGTTCTCTGGAGGACGGGGGGGAACAAAGGGAGAGCAGAGACCCCCAAAAGAGAGACCCAGGAGGGGGTTTCTCCAGCAGACTGCTCTCCACAGGGGGCTCTTCAGCTTGGAGTGGGACCATCCAACTGTATGTTTATGAATGTGTGTGTTGGTGTGTGTTCCTTGTGTGTTCAGGCTGTGTCTTTAAGGCAATGATGGGCCAATGCTAACAGAGCATGTTAATGTGAACCCTCAGGCTGTTCAGAGGGTCTCCTGCTCTTTCTGAGCAGAAGACCCTCATGCTGTTCAGAGGGTCTCCTGCTCTTTCTGAGCAGAAGACCCTCAGGCTGTTCAGAGGGTCTCCTGCTCTTTCTGAGCAGAAGACCCTCATGCTGTCAGAGGGTCTCCTGCTCTTTCTGAGCAGAAGACCCTCAGGCTGTTCAGGGGTCTCCTGCTCTTTCTGAGCAGAAGACCCTCTGAGTGTGTGTTCCTTTGTGTGTTCAGGCTGTTCAGAGGTCTCCTGCTCTTTCTGAGCCGAAGACCCTCAGGCTGTTCAGAGGGTCTTCTGCTCCTTCTGAGCAGAAGACCCTCTGAGTGTGTGTTCCTTTGTGTGTTCATGCTGTTCAGAGGGTCTTCTGCTC
>JAAKFY010000012.1:3250534-3270534 GCA_011823955.1 Dissostichus mawsoni
TTCTGATGATCTGATGATCTGATGTTCAGATGTTTCTGATGATCTGATGTTCTGATGTTCTGATGTTCTGATGATCTGATGTTCAGATGATCTGATGTTCAGATGTTCTGATGTTCTGATGTTCTGATGATCTGATGTTCTGATGTTCAGATGTTCTGATGATCTGATGATCTGATGTTCTGATGATCTGATGTTCAGATGTTCTGATGATCTGATGTTCTGATGTTCAGATGTTCTGATGATCTGATGATCTGATGTTCAGATGATCTGATGATCTGATGTTCTGATGATCTGATGTTCTGATGATCTGATGATCTGATGTTCAGATGATCTGATGATCTGATGTTCTGATGATCTGATGTTCTGATGTTCTGATGATCTGATGATCTGATGTTCTGATGATCTGATGTTCTGATGTTCTGATGATCTGATGTTCTGATGTTCAGATGTTCTGATGATCTGATGATCTGATGTTCAGATGTTCTGATGATCTGATGTTCAGATGTTCTGATGATCTGATGTTCTGATGTTCAGATGTTCTGATGATCTGATGATCTGATGTTCAGATGATCTGATGATCTGATGATCTGATGTTCTGATGATCTGATGTTCTGATGATCTGATGTGTCCTCTTCCTTCAGATGGCTGGATTATAAATCTGTGGGGAGGAAGCTTCCCGGGACGCGTTTCATCGCCTTCAAAGTGCCTCTGAAGCAGGTCAGCACTTAACTCACAGAACCCTTTATTTGTTTGTGGGAATCCAGATTTAAATGTGTGTTCCCCCCCGCCGCCCCCCCCCCCCAGGCGTTGAACCGTCAGCTGCAGAGCTCCGAGGTGTTCGGGCTCTGGGAGCTCCTGGAGTCTGTTCAGAAGCAGAGGCTGGACCTGGGTCTCATCATCGACCTGACCTTCACCACCAGATACTACTCCATACAGGTATCACAGTCACTCTTTAAAGTAGAGACACTACATACTGATATACACCTGACCTTCAGCACCAGATACTACTCCATACAGGTATCACAGTCACTCTTTAAAGTAGAGACACTACGTACTGATATACACCTGACCTTCAGCACCAGATACTACTCCATACAGGTATCACAGTCACTCTTTAAAGTAGAGACACTACATACTGATATACACCTGAACATCATCAGGAGAGGACTCTTTAAAGTAGAGACACTACATACTGATATACACCTGAACATCAGCAGGAGAGGACTCTTTAAAGTAGAGACACTACATACTGATATACACCTGAACATCATCAGGAGAGGACTCTTTAAAGTAGAGACACTACATACTGATATACACCTGAACATCAGCAGGAGAGGACTCTTTAAAGCAGAGACACTACATACTGATATACACCTGAACATCAGCAGGAGAGGACTCTTTAAAGTAGAGACACTACATACTGATATACACCTGAACATCAGCAGGAGAGGACTCTTTAAAGTAGAGACACTACATACTGATATACACCTGAACATCAGCAGGAGAGGACTCTTTAAAGTACAGACACTACATACTGATATACACCTGAACATCAGCAGGAGAGGACTCTTTAAATTAGAGACACTACATACTGATATACACCTGAACATCAGCAGGAGAGGACTCTTTAAAGTAGAGACACTACATACTGATATACACCTGAACATCATCAGGAGAGGACTCTTTAAAGTAGAGACACTACATACTGATATACACCTGAACATCAGCAGGAGAGGACTCTTTAAAGTAGAGACACTACATACTGATATACACCTGAACATCATCAGGAGAGGACTCTTTAAAGTAGAGACACTACATACTGATATACACCTGAACATCAGCAGGAGAGGACTCTTTAAAGTAGAGACACTACATACTGATATACACCTGAACATCAGCAGGAGAGGACTCTTTAAAGTAGAGACACTACATACTGATATACACCTGAACATCAGCAGGAGAGGACTCTTTAAAGTAGAGACACTACATACTGATATACACCTGAACATCAGCAGGAGAGGACTCTTTAAAGTAGAGACACTGCATACTGATATACACCTGAACATCAGCAGGAGAGGACTCTTTAAAGTAATATAATCTGTGTGTGCAGGACGTCCCGAGTCTCTTTTGTTTGTAAAATCTTCACGGCAGGTCACGAGGTTCCCGGCGACGACACGATCCTGAGCTTCAAACGCGCCGTACGAACATTTCTGCGAGAAAACGCCAACAACGGTGAGACGCTGGCGATGAACGAGTGTTAGTCAGGAACGGACATGTCAGAAAACGTGATTTAAAGGGTGTCTTTTCCACAGGTACCACACACACGGGTAATGGGTTGCTCTGGTGAGTGGGCACATGGGTGATGGTATTTAGGGCAGCTGGTGTTTGGTAGCATGACCATGGCGGTGAGCTTAGCTCTGATATCTTTTGTTGACCGAATGATTCTGTTTTTTATTGTTTTGATTTACAATGAAATATCTTTAAAACGTGGAGTTCAGGACAGACTTTATTATTTACACGCGTCACATCACTGGCGGTTCTACAGGGTGGCACGGGGTGGCACGGGGTGGCAGCTGCCGCCTCAGAAAAAATGCCTTGCCACCCTAAATGTAGGCAATGAATTTATTAATAATATTTTTTTAAATGTTGGTGACATTTCTCCAAAGTTCGTGTAACGTTTTACTCAACAGTTTAGAATTAACTACCCCCCCCCCCCCCCCCCCCCCCCCCCCTAAATAAAGAAAACAATGGTTTCACCCGCCACGTGAAAATGGTGTCAGGTTCGTCGTCTACTAGCACTGTTGCACCCAACTGGAAGAAGTCCACGGAGTCGGTCGGAGTGACAGTTGGCCCCAGCACCTGGAGGTGGATCAGCACCTGGAGGTGGATCAGCACCTGGAGGTGGATCAGCACCTGGAGGTGGATCAGCACCTGGAGGTGGATCAGCACCTGAGGGGTGGATCAGCACCTGAGGGTGGATCAGCTTCCCCTGGGAGCATCTCCCCTTCCACTAGTTTTGTTTTTACTAAGGATGAGAGCTTGAAACCAAATATTAATAAAACGCTGCCGTTTGAATCGATAGCGTTTAACAGACGCTGTTTGGGGCGGCAGGTACAAAACACTACGCAAACACAAGTAGACTCTTGCAGGCCAGAGTAGCTGGAGTGATTCAACAAGAACACAAAGACATATCTGAGAAGAGATCAGGAGGGTCAGAGCAGGAGGAGATGAAGAGACCAGGAGGTCAGAGCAGGAGGAAGAGGAGGAGATGAAGAGACCAGGAGGGTCAGAGCAGGAGGAAGAGGAGGAGATGAAGAGCAGGAGGGTCAGAGCAGGAGGAAGAGGAGGAGATGAAGAGAGCAGGAGGGTCAGAGCAGGAGGAAGAGGAGGAGACAAAGAGAGCAGGAGGAAGAGGAGGAGATGAAGAGAGCAGGAGGGTCAGAGCAGGAGGAAGAGGAGGAGATGAAGAGAGCAGGAGGGTCAGAGCAGGAGGAAGAGGAGGAGATTAAGACTTTAGTGAAGAAGAAGACATGTATGTGAGGCATAGAGATGAAGTGTCAGAAAGAGGGACAGAGGCAGGGATCAGGAGGCAGAGGAGACTCCAGCTGGACCACATGGTATGTTCTTATTCTCCTTTCATATTCCATCACAGCAGCTCAATCTAGCAGCTCTTAGTGTTCACACATATTGAAATGTGTTGCTGCTCAGGTCACCTGTGGCTCTCTGAGAGATGGGTGATTAGTGTACTTCATTATAACTAAGTACTCTTACTGTACTCACAGTAAACAGAGTTCTAGGGTATCCTGAGTACTTTCTGCTGTGTTATACTATATGTTACATGTTTGTCTGAAGACCTTGTTTCTCTTGTGCACTAAGAGCACTTGTGTTAGGCCATGATTTAACAATAAATAGGTTATATATAAATACCACGTACTGTCGGCCCTCCCATGCCACCCTGCATGACCTCTTGACCCCCCATGGCACCCTGCATGACCCATGCCACCCTGCATGACCTCTTGCCCCCCCATGGCACCCTGCATGACCTCTTGCCCCCCCATGGCACCCTGCATGACCTCTTGCCCCCCCATGGCACCCTGCATGACCTCTTGCCCCCCCATGGCACCCTGCATGACCTCTTGCCCCCCCATGTAAAATGTTCTCAAACTGCCACTGCGTCACATGAGTGAGTGAAGTTTCGCCTCAGAGCGGCTTCACTTGACATCTTAGGTGAAATGAAGAGATACCTGTTATTGCAGATGTCCAGGATACTCTGGGTTAGGGTTAGGGTTACTCACGGTTCCTCCTTGACCCTAAAAATACTTTATATGATTTCACGAGTCTTCAATTGAATGTTTCTTTGTTGTTTTCTTTTTGCAGAGCAGCTGATCGGAGTGCACTGCACACACGGGCTGAACCGCACCGGGTACCTCATCTGCAGGTGGGAGATACTCATCATATAAATACAAATATAGATATTAACAAACAGATTGCTCAGTTCCAAGGAAATAAATAAAGAGAAATACTGTCGAGCTAATTTCTTATTAAAACATTTTAAATCTGATAAAAGAAAATAAATGTATCCGAAATATGAAAGAAGTAAAAACATTATTTTCTCTGATTCTGTTTTCCTTGGTTAGATTTTGATTGTAATGTGGTGTAAGTTAGTAAGTAAAGTTTATTTATAAAGCGCTTTTCACAGACAGTCACAAAGTGCTCGACAAAACCATCAACATGATGAATGACCACACAAGCCACGTGTTAAGAAGTCATAAAAGCACCAAAACACAATAAAACACAAAAAAACGTAGTATAAAATAGTATAAAGTCGAGCACACCGGTTACCCAAACGCCCGCCCAAACAGGAATGTCCTTAAATTGGTTTTAAAGGAGTCAGCAGAGTCAGCGGACCGTAGATGAGCGGGCAGAGCGTTCCATGGCTTAGGAGCCACGGCTTCTGAAGGTGGGTGCGTGGGACAGGCAGTAGACTGAGCATGTGGGACCTGAGTGGGCGGGCTGGTGTATACGGATGACCCGGATGATTAGGCCGGCCACATGCAGGAGTCTGACCGGGCAAAGCTCTGTAGGCGAGAGGGAGGATGTTGAACTGGATCCGATAAGCTACAGGGAGCCAGTGAAGAGATCTGAGTATTGGGGTAATGTGGGACTGTTTTTGACCGGGTGAGCTCTATGTGAACACCTGTTCTGCTGCAGGTATCTGATCGATGTCGATGGGATGGATCCTAAAGAGGCCGTGGACTGTGAGTACTGATGTCTCTTCATTAGATTTATCTTTTTATTTTATTGATTTACTTTTTTCTCAGATTTCTGACCCTTTTTTCAGATTTTCTCAGATTTTTTTTAATGTTTTCTCTGAATTTACAACGAAATAAATAATAATGTATTTTTCTGAAAAAAGTCAGAATTTGGACTTATTTCAAAATCTTGACGTTTGAAATAAAGGTTGCGTTTTTTTTTACGTATTTGAATTTATTTATTTTTTGTTGCAGATGTTACCCCTTTCTCAGAATTATGAGAAATAATGAAAAATAAACAATTTAATTTCTTCTGGAAATCTTAGAATTCCCCAAAAGAAATCTGAATTTGAGGTTTTTCAAAATGTGACTTTTCTGAGAAATAAAAAATATGAAAATCTCAGAATTCTTTTTCTCCTGAAAAAAGATCAGAATTCTGAAAAATAATGAATGAACTTTTCTTCAGAATTCCTTAGGATCTAGATTAGAAAAGTCAGAATGATTTATTTTTCTCAGAATTTATTTTATTTCTTAGAATTCTGAGAAATTAATAATTCTGTTTTTTTTCAGAAAATAAAAAAAATCTGAAAGAAATCTGACTTTTCGTCCAGATTTGACTTTTTTTTACATGAGTTTCAGAAAATCTAAGAAATCCATAAAATACGTTGTTTTTGAGCATTTTATCTAAAATCTAAGAATTCCACCATTTTGGGATTTTCTGGGGGAAAAAAGTCAAAATTCTGAGACAAATCGATATTTCATAATTTAGCTTTTTTTTCTCAGATTTCAGTTTTAATTCAAAATCTAAGAATTCAGAAAATAAAGTCAGAATTTTGTCTTAATTTCTTAGAAACCTGAGAAATAAATCATTCTTTTTTTTTCTTCTGAAAATCTAAGAAATGTGTTTTCTAAGACAAAAGACAAATTCAGTCTCAGAACTGAAAAAGTATTATCTTTATTTTGTTGCAAAGTTTCCTTTCTTTCAATGTAATCCCATTCTCATTGGCTGAAGGGACTTCCCTCGTCTGTGGAAAAGCATTGTCACATCAATTACATTCATTTAATTTATTTATGTATTTTAATTAATTATTTTAATTTTCCTAATATTTTCTCTTTTTGTATTAATTTTTTTTCTCTATTTATCCTTTTGATAATATTTTTTTAATTTAATTGTATTTATTTAATGTTTATTTTAATATCATCTCATATCCTCATCTTTACTTCTCTTGTGTTTCAACTCTCTCTTTTTTTTTGTATTAAGAAATATTTGTATTTGATTTATTTTGTATTTATAATATTGATAATATTTCTTTTTAATTTAACGTGTTTTTATAATGTTATTATTATAATTTTAATATTACCTAATCTACTCATCTTTACTTCTGTCAGTGTTCAACTCGTCTCGAGGTCACGCGGTGGAGAGACAGAACTACCTGCACGACCTGCAGAGAGGACCCAAGAGGAGGTGATTCATGTTCAAATGCTTCCAGTCTTTATGCACTTTGCACTATGCACTTTGCACTATGCACTATGCACTTTGCACTTTGCACTATACACTTTGCACTTTGCACTATGTGCACTTTGCACTATGCACAAGAACATGCAGGTCCTTTTTAAAGATTGACATCTTTTGCAGACATTGGGTGTTTCTCAATTTCGAGGACGCTTCCTTGGTGGGACCTATTGCCAAAATCTTTGGCGGAACATTTAAGGCGGGGCCTCTCATATGACGCACACCTGCACACTTGCTAGCCTGTTCCACTCTTCGTTCTCCGAATGCCAGGAAGGATTCTTGCCTAGCCTCTGAAAGACCTGACTCGGAGGGACATGTCCCACCAAGGAAGCGTCCTCGACATTGAGAAACACCCAGAGGCTAGGCAAGAATCCTTCCTGGCATTCCGAGAACGAAGAGTGGAACAGGCTAGCAAGTGTGCAGGTGTGCGTCATATGAGAGGCCCCGCCTTAAATGTTCCGCCAAAGATTTTGGAAATTGGTCCGTGCGCAAAGCATTGTGGGATTTTAAGACCGCGGAGGATACACATGAGCAGCCTCGAAATTTCCCGCAACGAAGGGACGCCGGCCTCGGTAGAATTCCAAGCATCCTGGACATTGGAACAGTCCTTCGGCGGGACACTTGAAATAGTGGCTCTGGAGCTCCTTCCTCGACATTGAGAAACACCCAGTGATATAAAACTTTGCTCCTCCTAAATTTGCTTCTTAAAGTCAATCTTATCACACTCTCATGAAATAATACCAACAATACTACCCCTCTTTTCCAGATCCTCAAAAAGACAAAGATTTGTTTATTTATTTTAATTATTATTTATTTTAATTATATTTTTATAATTGTATTTAATTTTATTAGAATTTTTTCCATTTACTTGTTTATTTTTATTTTTATTTTTTTTTTCTTTCACATTTTTCTTTAAATGTATTTGTCTTTTTTAAATTCTATTTGTTTTTCCTTTTTTTCTTTCATTGTTTTGTTTTTCTATTCATACATTTAGTTTTCTTAATTTATATATTCATTTCTTTATAACAGCCGCAGTTGGATTTAAATGTATCATCATGGATGGGATGTTTCTGAAGTTAATAATAAAACCTCTCCCATTGATCATCATTCAACCGAGTGCAGTCGTTGATCTGTGCTTTGTTTTACACAGTAATGATGGGATGGATGAGTCGGAGCAGGAGCCAATCAGAGGCCTCGCTTCACATCGGCCGAGTGACATCATCTCTGAGCGAGAGAGAGAGATGGCGCCCAGCAGAGACTCCCATCAACACAGGTAGAACACTACACTACGTTGTTACGTTCCCTCCTGGTCTAGGGGAACCAAAGGGAAGTGACAAAATATAAAATAACCAGGCGAGAGCAAAGAGGAGAGGAAACTGAGTTGTGAAGCCGCAAGATGGTCTTTTAATTGGCAAAAGAAAAAGAGACTCACCAGCCAATTTGCAAAACAAACTTAAGGTAACTAAGAACAACTTATAACAGAAAGCGACCACAGTAAACCAAACACTACTCAGAACTTCTACAAGTTGCACGTCCCACGTAGACAACAACAAAACACTACACTGCTGCACAGATCATCCACTGCCATCCATGCAGCTCACAGGAGAAGGAAGAGAGACTGCAGCCTTCCTCAGGTCGTTTATCGAGGCCCTGATTGGGGATTGGGAGCACCTGAGGGAGAGTGCACCTGGAGGGAGACTATCAGGGAGAGGGGAGAGAAACCACACACACACGGCACGTAACAACCGTGTTAACCCGAATATAAGACAGGGTTTTTTTTTCTTATATCCGGGTCTAGACTTTTTGATGTAATTACACAGTCACAACACTAGATGGCGCCAAAGGAGCGATTATAAATATATATTTTTTAAAAATAAAATTCTCCCAAAATGGTTTCAGTTTCAAAGAGCGTTATTATAACAGCATGGTACGTTTGCTTCACATAAAATATAAAATAAAACTGTAATAATGAACCGTTGAAATATTGTGTGTGTTGTGTGTGTTTCAAAGCACCCAAGGACACCTTACAATTCATAAATATTCTAAAGAAAGGTTTAAGACTGTACAAAAGGATACTTATAATTATCTTTCTTTAAATATCCTCTCCTGCAGATCTTTTCCTCCCAGAGCAACGAGCCATCGCTCACATCCACAAAACGGCCTTCTTCCTAACCCTCAACCCCACGGAGAACATTTCAACCAGTATCGACGGACCGCCCCCCCGCCTGAAAACCAGTGGGAGACCCAGGTTCTCTCCTCCTCCTCCAGAAAGAAGACCCAGGTTTTCTCCACCGCGCCAGGATAGGAGGTCAGTTTCATTATTATTATTGTATTTTTACTATTCATTTTTGTTGTTTGTTTTATTTTTGATATTATTTTAGATTTTATTAATATTGTCTGTGCTTTTTTATATTATTTATTTAACTTGGTATATTATTTTATTTATTATTTTATTTAATAATCCCACTTTCTTAGTTTTTTTAATTATTTATTACATTTTTTATTTATTGGTCTTTCCCACACATAACACACTAACAGGAGAAAATGCAGAGTAAAAAAACAAAACAAATATTTTAGCTTCATATCTGTCAGATCTAGTGACATGGTCATTAAAACAAATATTTATTTTTATATTTTAAAATATATTCCCACTAAGTTACCCTTCTACCATGAGACAAAGATTATTTTATTTATTATTATTATTGTATTTTTATACATATTTATTTATATTTTATTAATATTTTCCTTGCTTTTTTATATTTAATATTATTTATTTTATTTGTATTTATTTATTTTGTATATTTCATTATAATATTTTATTTATTAAGTAATTGTATTTATCAAATTTTCTTTGTTTTTTATTATTTATTTAAAAAAAATTCTCTCTAAGGCTCTTTAATGCTCTAAGGCTCTTTAATGCTCTAAGGCTCTTTAATGCTCTAAGGATCTTTAAGGCTCTTTAAGGGTCTTTAAAGGTCTCTTAAGGCTCTCTGATACCTCATTCACACCAACGGTGTTTCAGGGCCGGTTCGGAGCTGGAGCTTGAAAGCACCGGTTTTCCTGTTCACACCGCAGCGGAGCCCTCTTAGCTCCAGAATCCGGTTCGTTTCAAGCACCAAAAAATTCTCCGGCTAGAGCAAAAGCACCGCATACGTCACGCTTACGTCGAGGCGGGGGCAGGGGCAGGGGCAGGGGCAGGGGCGATCAACTCCTGAACAACAACAAAAAGCGTGCGTTTTATCCAGTTTGTACACATCGATGGAGAAACTTAACAAGCAGCAGTGGTCCACTGAAGAGACCAGCTACCTACTGGGAATCTGGTCTTCCGAAGAGGTACAGAGGAAGCTGGAGGGGAGCACGCGGTCCAAAGCAATTCTCCAACAATTGCAGAAAGAGATGGCAACCGCTGGTTTTTACCAAAACCAAAACGAGTAGCGCTTCAACACAATCGGCCATTGTTGTTGTTGTCGGTGTGAGCTGTGAGGGGTTTCCGCGCGGTTTGGCTTTATGAAGCAGGCACGCAAACGGTTACGTCATGACGCTAACGATGACGCAATGACGCAGCACCAGTCGGGCTCTGAGCGGTGTGAAAAGAGCCGGAGCTAAACCGAAGAACCGGTTCTGAACCTGAAAAGCTCTAGAGGAGCTGGAACCGGAGTTGCGTTGGTGTGAATGAGGTATGAGGCTCTTTAAAGGTCTCTAAGGCTCTTTAAGGGTCTCTAAGGCTCTTTAACCTTATAGTCCTTAAGGAACTTTAAGGTTCTTTAAAGGACTTTAAAGTTCTTTAAAAGTCTCTAAAGGTCTATAAGGGTATTGAAGGGTCTTTACGGGTCTCTAAGGGTCTTTAAGGCTCTCTGAGGGTCTCTAAGCGTCTCTTAGGGTCTTTAAGGTCTCTGAGGGTGTCTTAGGGTCTCTAAGGGTCTTTACATTACATTTAGCTGACGCTTTTATCCAAAGCGACTTACAATAAGTGCATTCGACCAAGAAGATACAAACTTGAAGAAAACAGAATGATAGAAGTACATCAGGTTTCATAGAGCCAAAAATTTCAAGTGCTACTCAACTGGCTTTAGATAAGCCAGTCCTTTGTTAGTATATAAGTGCTTTGTTAGTAATTCTATCGCTCGAAGTGGAGTCGAAAGAGATGAGTTTTCAGTCTGCGCCGGAAGATGTGTAAGCTTTCTGCTGTCCTGATGTCAATGGGGAGCTCATTCCACCATTTTGGAGCCAGGATAGCAAACCCACGTGTTTTTGCTGATGGGAACTTGGGTCCCCCTCGCAGTGCTGGTGCAGCGAGCCGATTGGCTGATGCAGAGCGGAGTGCACGTGCTGGGGTGTACAGTTTAACCATGTCCTGGATGTAGGAAGGGCCAGATCCATTCACAGCATGGTACGCAAGCACCAGCAGTGTGAGAAAAAGTTTTTAGAGAGTACTTGTCCATGGACAAGTGAGTTTGGCAATTTACTTGTCCGAATGCATTTTTCACTTGTCCAGAATGGACAAATATTGGGGCCACTGGAATCTTCTTCTTCGCCATCGTATTTTACATTTTCCCACGGTTTTTACGACACCGCTAACGTAAGTGAGCGGTAAGATTTTACTGCATCACACATAGGGTTGGGTATCGTTTGGATTTGAACGATTCCGGTTCTGCTTTTCGATTCCGGTTACTTTCGGTTCTCGATTCTGGTTCTTTGAGAGGGTAAAAATAAGTCCCATGACAAACTGGGAGAAAATATATTTATGAAAACATTAAGTCAAATCTGTATTCCTATTTACAAATCACTTCATACTGTTTAATTTTGTTACGGTTATTGAATACAATTATGTAAAATAATCTCTGCACAGTGGTGCAGTTTGAGAATGTACAATTGGCCCAGTCTCCTGATGTTACACTGCAACCTGCCTTTGAGACAGAGTCCAACCACACATGTCCCACAGATAGGCCTAATAATAATAATAATACATTATATTTATAGCCTATAGGCGTAGCGCTTTTCTACAACTCAAAGACGCTTGCACGCTTACACATGTCCTGCAATACACATGCTGCAGCTGCCTAGCTGCTCACTGTTTGTAAAAGTAAATAAATAGTATTTTCATTTCAATAATGTACTTTCTATACCCTGCTTCATAAACAATACTGACATCCCTGTGCAGGGCGCGCCGCCAGGGATTTTGGGCCCCATGAAAAGATAATCACATTGGTTACTTAAACATTTTTTTCTTAATGTTCTAAAATAGTTTGGGCCCCTGTCAGTCACGGGCTCTTAGAATCGTCCTAACTTTTCACCCCTTACGGCGCCCCTGTCCCTGTGCTCCTCCGAGTCTGGGGGTCCGGGGATGTGAGGACAGCGCGAGGACACAGACAGGGAGGCTGCTTTACTTCATAAAGGAAATGGCGGTCAATATTAACAACATAGGAGCTAAAACGCTTAATAACCTTCATTACGTGTTAGAGAAAGAACATAAGAAAGTTTGACAAAGATGAGGCTGTTAAACGGCAGCGGATCCGCTGTGTGTAGAAAAGAGAGAGAGAGAGAGGAGAGAGAGAGACGCTGAGCTGCACCATGCAGCGATCAGCTGATACGGAGCATAGAGAGAGAGCTGCGGTCGGCGGGGCTCGGCCTCACCTCCTGTCCTCACAACTCTTATTAATCCCGATACCGGACAATTGTTATTTGTTCCACACTCGGAACCGAGTTTTGCTTCCCAACCCTGCCACTGTGCTACACGCCCCGCCCCGCCCCCGTCTAACAGTACAGAAAGCGGCGAGATGCATTTCCTTAGGAATCGACAAGCAGAACCGAAACTAACATCTCTAAACGAACAATGGCGGACACGGACAATATGCAAATTAGTTCTGCCTTTTGTAAACTGAATTTATCAATAATTTGTCAATAAATGAGGCGAAAAACATCACTAGTCCGCCGGACAAGTCAATTGAAAGATCTACTTGTCCGATATTGTAACACGTCCCGGACGGTGGGACGTGTGCTTTTTCGCACACTGACCAGTGTCTTGAAGTGGATTCTAGCAGTTACTGGAAGCCAGTGAAGGGAGCGGAGGAGCGGCGTGGGAACATGTTTGAAGGTTGAAGACCAGACGAGCTGCTGCATTCTGGATGAGCTGCAGAGGTCGGATGGTACATGCAGGTAGACCAGCCAGGAGGGAGTTGCAGTAGTCTAGGCGTGAGATGACGAGAGCCTGGGCCAGAAGCTGCGTCGCTTTCTGGGTCAGGAGGGGACGTATCCTCCTGATGTTGTAAAGCAGTGGTTCTCAACTGTTGGGTCGCGGACCCGTTTCGAGTGGGTCGCAGATGTGAGTGATTTTCTAACGCTGTGCATGCAGTAGCCGTTGGACTGGAAGTACCGGAGACCATCAACGGTTTTGAAAACGTCTGTCACGTAGTGATCATCTTCTCAATAAAACATCTTTGCTGATGTTTTTTTCGAGTCTTCTGGCCAATCAGAATCAAGATTGTTTCCGGAAGTCCCCACGGAGAATAACTTTGCGGTTGAACTACTCTTTATACATCCATGGAACAACTTCAGATAGAAATGAACACATAATGAAATCTGACCCCCGGTCTGATGATTGACAGGTCACAGAACAATGGGGGCTATCTCCCCTTACCCACAAAGTGATTCACACAGACTCTCTCCTCTTTGCTCTGCTCTCTGTGAGGAGCAGCAAGCTGTCAGAACAAAGTGAAACACAAACAATGGCATAAAATATTATTAATATGTCGGGTAGTAGATTTATTAATTTTCTCCAGATGTACCAGAATGCGTAGTTTTATGTTAGTATTTCTAAATCTCTCCAGGGGGAGAATCCCCCCAGACCCCCTGCTGGTGTTGGGTTTTCAGCATGTGTGCCTTTTTATAAATACAGTTCAGCTTTGATTCCATCATCTCATTAAACCTTATTTAAAAGCATGCTTCAGTTCTGTGAAGGGAGATATGCACCGTACTTCACTTTCATTAATCTTGTTTGCTGAAAGGCGTATATATATTACAGCACCATTTTTTGTTGAATAGATTTGAGTGGTTCAAAATTTCGGGTCGCGATCTATTGACAAAGGAAAAAGTGGATCACAAGGCCTGACCAGTTGAGAACCACTGTTGTACAGAGTGTATCTGCAGCAGCGGGTTGTAGCAGCGATGTTTGCAGTGAAGGACAGGTTGTTATCTAGGGTCACACCCAGATTCCTTGCAGTCTGAGTCGGGGAAACAACAGAGGGCCGATGTTGATTGTTAGGTCAAGAGTGGGACAATCTTTTCCCGGAAGGAAAAGCAGTTCAGTGTCAAGGTTGAGCTTGAGGTGGTGAGCAGACATCCACTGAGAGATGTCAGCTAGACAAGCAGAGATGCGTGCGACGACCTGGGTCTCTGAGCGGGGAAAGGACAGAATTAATTGGGTGTCGTCAGCGTAGCAGTGGTATGAAAGACCATGCGGGCTAATGACAGATCCGAGCGAGTTTGTGTACAAGAGAAGAGGAGGGGACCAAGAACAGAGCCCTGAGGGACCCCTGTAGTTAATTGACAAGGGTCGGACTCGGACCCTCTCCAAGTTACCCTGTAGGTACGGTCTTTGAGGTATGAGGTGAGGAGGGAAAGTGCAGAGCCTGAAACTCCAAGTTCTTGGAGAGTGTGAAGGAGGATCTGATGATTCACCGTGTCGAATGCAGCAGACAGGTCCAAAAGGATGATGACAGAGGAGAGGGAGGCTGCTTTAGCCGTGTGCAGTTCCTCAGAGACCGAGGAGGGCAGTTTCTGTGGAGTGACCTGCCTTGAAACCAGACTGGTGCGGATCCAGAAGGTTGTTCTGATGGAGATAACAGGAGAGTTGTTTAAAGACAGCGCGTTCAAGTGTTTTAGACAGGAACGGGAGGAGAGAGACAGGCCTGTAGTTTATAACATCAGACGGGTTGAGAGTGGGTTTCTTTAGGAGAGGGTTTACTCTTGCCTCCTTGAGACTGTTTGGAAAGTGACCAGAAGTTAGAGAAGTGTTGATGAATGGGTGAGAAACGGTAGAATATCAGGAGCGATAGTCTGAAGGAGGTTTGAGGGGACAGGGTCCAGAGGACAGGTGGTAGGACGGGCAGAGGTAATGAGGGTAAGAACCTCACTTGGAGAGAGAGGGGAAAAGGAGGTCAGTGTGTGGGTGAACGGTGGGTCAGGTGACCCAGCGGTGAGTAAAGGAGTCAGTGTGTGGGTGAACGGTGGGTCAGGTGACCCAGCGGTGAGTAAAGGAGGTCAGTGTGTGGGTGAACGGTGGGTCAGGTGACCCAGCGGTGAGTAAAGGAGGTCAGTGTGTGGGTGAACGGTGGGTCAGGTGACCCAGCGGTGAGTAAAGGAGGTCAGTGTGTGGGTGAACGGTGGGTCAGGTGACCCAGCGGTGAGTAAAGGAGGTCAGTGTGTGGGTGAACGGTGGGTCAGGTGACCCAGCGGTGAGTAAAGGAGGTCAGTGTGTGGGTGAACGGTGGGTCAGGTGACCCAGCGGTGAGTAAAGGAGGTCAGTGTGTGGGTGAACGGTGGGTCAGGTGACCCAGCGGTGAGTAAAGGAGGTCAGTGTGTGGGTGAACGGTGGGTCAGGTGACCCAGCGGTGAGTAAAGGAGGTCAGTGTGTGGGTGAACGGTGGGTCAGGTGACCCAGCGGTGAGTAAAGGAGGTCAGTGTGTGGGTGAACGGTGGGTCAGGTGACCCAGCGGTGAGTAAAGGTGAGTCAGAAAAAGAAGAGCGAATATCATCAACCTTTTTTTCAAAGTAGTTAACAAAGTCGCTTGACAGAAGGGAGGAGGGGAAGGGGCTTTGGGGGGTTCAGGAGGGTGGAGAAGATGGAAAATAGTTTTTTGGGATTGGAATAGGAAGATTGGATCTTATCTTGAAAGAAAGTGCTTTTTGCCTGAGAGATCGAAGCAGAGAAAGAGGAGAGGAGAGCCTGATAGGTTAGGAGGTCGTCATGGTGTTTGGATTTCCACCGTTTCCGCTCTGCTGCCCGAAGGATGGTTCTATTAGCACGCAGTGCGTCATTTAGCCAGGGAGCAGGAGGGGACTGACGAGCCTGCCGAGATGTGAGAGGACAGAGAGAGTCCAGAGAGGATGAAAGAGTAGAGAGGAGAGTTTCTGCAGCAGAGTTTGGAGGCAGGAGTTGGAACGAGTCAGAGAAGGGAGGGCTGAGAGCACCGATGAGGCAAAGGTAGAGGGGGAGAGGGAACGAAGGTTACGGCGGACAGGTGCAGGATGAGAAGAGATTAGTTTGTTATGTTTGGAAAGGGTAGAGAGAATGAAATAAAAAGTGATCCGATGTGTGAAGTGGGTTTACAGAGAGGTTAGAAGTAGTGCAGTTCCTTGAGAATATGAGATCAAGGACATTGCCAGCTTTATGAGTTGGTGGGGATGGAGACAGTGAGAAAGCAAAGGGGTAAAAGAGATGTTAGTTCAGATATCTTCCCTGTCTGGAGGTTGAAGTCTCCGAGAAGTACAGTGGGAGGGCCAGTTTCAGGGATGTGTGAGAGGAGATGATCTAATTCCTCCAAGAAGTCCCCCAAGGCGCCTGGTGGACGGTAGAGAACAACAATGGTTAATTGTATAGGATGGGTTACTGTGACGGCATGGAATTCAAAGGTGGAAGGAGTGAAGTTAGGTAGTTTGAAGAGGGAAAAGCTCCATTTGGGAGAGAGCAGGAGACCAGTGCCACCTCCTCTGCCAGTGGGTCTGGGTGTGTGGGAGAAGGAGTATGCTGTGGAGAGAGCTGCTGGGGTGGATGTGTTGGATGGTGTAATCCAGGTCTCAGTGAGAGCAAGGAAGTCCAGAGACTGCAGGGAAGCGTAGCCAGAGAGGAAGTCAGCCTTAGGAACAGCTGACTGGCAGTTCCACAGGCCACCTGTGACTAGATGTTTGATCTCATCTCTAAGGGTCTCTAAGCATCTCTTAGGGTCTTTAAGGCTCTCTAATGGCGCATTTCCACTACAGCGCGGAGCGTGCCCGGCCCGGCACGTTTTTGGTTGCGTTTCCACTAGGCGTAGTTCCGGCTAGCGGGTACTTTTTCACAGTTTTCTGGCTCTCCAAATTGAGGTTCTTTCCGGGCTAACAACCGGGCTGAGTCGGGCTGAGTATGCTAAACTAGAGAGAGAATCGCTGGCAACTACAACAAACTGAACATATCTGACCGTGATTTATTTGTAATACACGTTTCTAAATGATGCCGAAGTAACAACATACTGATAGCTGTTAGTAACAACCATGAATTAATGCTTTGACAAGTCTGCAGACAGACGGCAGGAGAAACACCTTTTAAAATGCGTGTTTTCTGAATGGAGATCGGCTAAGCTAACGCACTATATGCTCCGACCGTCCATCACAACAACGGCCTACAGACAGAAAGAAAGCAGCGCCTGTATTCTCCATGACACAGACAGTCTGTGGTTTGTACTTGTTTCACTTTTGTCTAGTTTCTGAACAGACTGAGGAGCTGTGAGCTCTGAGGCTAACAGCTAACGGCTAATGTTGGTTTGTGTTTCGCATTGAAGATGACGTCATGGCTCCGCCTACACTGCGTTACTATAGTTACTGCCCCAGTTCCTAAACTGTAATGGAGACGCAGCATAAAGTGAGCCTGGCCTACCAAGGCCTAACTACCGTACTAAGCCGAGCGAGGCCCTGCAGTGGAAATGCGCCATAAGGGTCTCTTAGGGTCTTTAAGGGTCTCTAAATGGGACATTATGAATGTGGCTGTTTATGTGTTGCTCGGACCGGTTTACATCCTCTCTGCTTTTTTATATTTATATTATTTATTTGTATTCATTACATTTTTTATATTTCATTATAATATTTTATTTATTATTGTATTTATTTATAACATTTCTTTAATTCTTTCTTTTTTAATCTTTTATATTATTTTCTTTGTATTTATTTAATTCTTTATATTATATCATTTTAATTTTATTCAACTCACTTTCTTTGATCATTTATTTAAAACATTGTCATTATTCTTTTTGTAGGTTTTCTCCCCCCCGCGCAGACAGGAGGTCCAGATGTCCTCCACCACCCCCCCGCCTGCAGGAGGACAGACGCAGAGCTCCCCCCCCCCTCCAGATGGAGAGACGCAGAGCTCCCCCCCCCCTCCAGGTGGACAGACGCAGAGCTCCCCCCCCCTCCAGGTGGACAGACGCAGAGCTCCCCCCCCCGTCCAGGTGGACAGACGCAGAGCTCCCCCCCCCGTCCAGGAGGACAGACGCAGAGCTCCCCCCCCCCTCCAGGAGGACAGACGCAGAGCTCCCCCCCCCCTCCCTCGTTACTCTGCAAACTGGACTAATGAGAGTAAGGAGTCTAGCGGACCTGAGGGGGACTGGTTTGCTCCCAAAACGTCTCGTCAGCCCTCACAAACATACAAAAAGAACTCGTATGATCAGTACCAGTGATGCGCAGGAGTCTGAGAGTCTTTGAGGGTCTTTAAGGGTCTCTTAGGGTCTTTAAGGGTCTGTAAGGATCTTTAAAGGTCTCTAAGGGTCTCTTAGGGTCTTTACGGATTTTTAAAGGTCTCTAAGGGTCTATAAGGCTCTCTAAGGCTCTTTAAGGGTCTCTAAGGGGCTCTTTAAAGGTCTTTAAGGCTCTATGAGGGTCTTTAAGGGTCTCTAAGGGTCTTTAAGGGTATTTGATGGTCTTTAAATGTCTCTAAGGATCTTTAAGGGTCTCCAAGTGTCTTTAAGGCTCTTTCAGGGTCTTTAAGGGTCTTTGATGGTCTTTAAATGTCTCTAAGGATCTTTAAGGGTCTTTAAGGCTCTTTCAGGGTCTCTAAGGGGCTCCTAGGGTCTCTAAGGGTCTTTAAATGGGACATTGTGAATTAAATGTGGCTGTTTATGTAATGCTCGGACCGGTTTACATGCTCTCTGCAGATTTGGTGAAGTGTGTCTTTAAGACGGCAGTTATATTAGAATATATATATATATGTTTTAAAATACTGAAGTTCCAATGGGTAGACTGAGAGAGGTCCCTGGAAAGGACATCAATGTTTTCTCCACCAACTCTAGAAAGATTGTCAAGATTATCTCCCCAACGCAGCAAATCAATTATAGGTTTTCTCCACCTCCTCCAGAAGGAAGGTCCATGTTTTCCTCACCTCCTCCAGGAAGGAAGGTCCATGTTTTCCTCACCTCCTCCAGGAAGGAAGGTCCATGTTTTCCTCACCTCCTCCAGGAAGGAAGGTCCATGTTTTCCTCACCTCCTCCAGAAGGAAGGTCCATGTTTTCCTCACCTCCTCCAGGAAGGAAGGTCCATGTTTTCCTCACCTCCTCCAGGAAGGAAGGTCCATGTTTTCCTCACCTCCTCCAGGAAGGAAGGTCCATGTTTTCCTCACCTCCTCCAGGAAGGAAGGTCCATGTTTTCCTCACCTCCTCCAGAAGGAAGGTCCATGTTTTCCTCACCTCCTCCAGGAAGGAAGGTCCATGTTTTCCTCACCTCCTCCAGGAAGGAAGGTCCATGTTTTCCTCACCTCCTCCAGGAAGGAAGGTCCATGTTTTTCCTCACCTCCTCCAGAAGGAAGGTCCATGTTTTTCTCCACCTCCTCCAGGAAGGAAGGTCCATGTTTTCCTCACCTCCTCCAGGAAGGAAGGTCCATGTTTTCCTCACCTCCTCCAGGAAGGAAGGTCCATGTTTTCCTCACCTCCTCCAGGAAGGAAGGTCCATGTTTTCCTCACCTCCTCCAGGAAGGAAGGTCCATGTTTTCCTCACCTCCTCCAGGAAGGAAGGTCCATGTTTTCCTCACCTCCTCCAGGAAGGAAGGTCCATGTTTTCTCCACCTCCTCCAGGAAGGAAGGTCCATGTTTTCTCACCTCCTCCAGGAAGGAACAAACTGTTTCCATGACGCTCGGATGAGTTTTCATGCTCACTGTAGGTTTGGTGAACTGCCCTTTTTAAAGAGGTCGTACCAACACTAAATATCCCCCACTTAAAGGAGAGGTTCATGTTTTAAAGTCTGTCCCTAAACGTGCCGATGTGTTCATGAGAGACGTCCGATGTGTTCATGAGAGACGTCCCGATGTGTTCATGAGAGACGTCCCGATGTGTTCATGAGAGACGTCCCGATGTGTTCATGAGAGACGTCCCGATGTGTTCATGAGACGTCCCGAGCTGAAGAGGAACGGGTGATTTTACTTTACTTTTAAATAAAAACGATGAAAATCAGATGCAGTCTTCTTTCTCTGAGCTCGACAGCGTTGGAAGGGGCGATT
>JAAKFY010000012.1:3275534-3311050 GCA_011823955.1 Dissostichus mawsoni
TTAGCGGTGTTGACGTGAAGTCATGTGACCGTGCTGTACTTCCTTTATAGCACAACATTAGCCTCCTTTAGCTTAGCGGTGTTGGCGTGAAGTCATGTGACCGTGCTTAGTTCCTTTATAGCCCAACATTAGCCTCCTTTGCTTAGCTGTGGTGACGTGAAGTCATGTGACCGTCCTGTAGTTCCTTTATAGCCCAACATTAGCCACCTTTAGCTTAGCGATGGTGAGTGAAGTCATGTGACCGTGCTGAAGTTCCTTTATAGCACAACATTAGCCTCCTTTAGCTTAGCAGTGGTGACGTGAAGTCATGTGACCGTGCTGTAGTTCCTTTATAGACCAACATTAGCCTCCTTAGCTTACGGTGGTGACGTGAAGTCATGTGACCGTCCTGTAGTTCCTTTATAGCCTAACATTAGCCACCTTTAGCTTAGCGATGGTGAAGTGAAGTCATGTGACCGTGCTGTAGTTCCTTTATAGCACAACATTAGCCTCCTTTAGCTTAGCGGTGGTGACGTGAAGTCATGTGACCGTGCTGTAGTTCCTTTATAGCACAACATTAGCTTCCTTTAGCTTAGCGGTGGTGGCGTGAAGTCATGTGACCGTGCTTTAGTTCCTTTATTGCCCAACATTAGCCTCCTTAGATTAGCCGTGGTGACGTGAAGTCATGTGACCGTCCTGTAGTTCCTTTATAGCCCAACTTAGCCTCCTTTAGCTTTGCGGTGGTGAAGTGAAGTCATGTGACCGTGCTGTAGTTCCTTTATAGCCCAACATTAGCCTACTTTAGCTTAGCGGTGGGTGACGTGAAGTCATGTGACCGTGCTATAGTTCCTTTATAGCCCAAAATTAGTCTCCTTCAGCTTAGCGGTGTGACGTGAAGTCATGTGACCGTGCTGTAGTTCCTTTATAGCCAAACATTAGCCTCCTTCAGCTTAGCGGTGGTGACGTGAAGTCAAGTGACCGTCCTGTAGTTCCTTATAGCCCAACATTAGCCTCCTTTAGCTTAGCGGTGGGGACGTGAAGTCATGTGACCGTGCTGTAGTTCCTTTATAGCCCAACATTAGCCACCTTTAGCATAGCGGCGGTGACGTGAAGTCATATGACCGTGCTGTAGTTCCTATATAGCGCGACATTAGCCTCCTTTAGCTTAGCGGTGGTGACGTGAAGTCATGTGGGACCGTCCTGTAGTTCCTTTATAGCCCAACATTAGCCACCTTTAGCTTAGCGATGGTGAAGTGAAGTCATGTGACCGTGCTGTAGTTCCTTTATTGCACAACATTAGCCTCCTTTAGCTTAGCGGTGGTGACGTGAAGTCATGTGACCGTGCTGTAGTTCTTCATAGCCCAACATTAGCCTCCTTTAGCTTAGCGGTGGTGAAGTGAAGTTATGTGACCGTGCTGTAGTTCCTTTATAGCCCAACATTAGCCTCCTTCAGCTTAGCGGTGGTGACGTGAAGTCATGTGACCGTCCTGTAGTTCCTTTATTGCCCAACATTAGCCTCCTTTAGCTAGCGGCGGTGACGTGAAGTCATATGACCGTGCTGTAATTCCTTTATAGCCGACATTAGCCTCCTTTAGCTTAGCGGTGGTGACGTGAAGTCATATGACCGTGCTGTAATTCCTTATAGCCCGACATTAGCTGCTTAGCTTAGCGGTGGTGAAGTGAAGTCATGTGACCGTGCTGTAGTTCCTTATAGCCCAACATTAGCCTACTTTAGCTTAGCGGTGGTGACGGAAGTCATGTGACCGTGCTATAGTTCCTTATAGCCCAAAATTAGTCTCCTTCAGCTTAGCGGTGGTGACGTGAAGTCATGTGACCGTGCTGTAGTTCCTTTATAGCCCAACATTAGCCTCCTTCAGCTTAGGGTGGTGACGTGAAGTCAAGTGACCGTCCTTAGTTCCTTTATAGCCCAACATTAGCCTCCTTTAGCTTAGCGGTGGGGACGTGAAGTCATGTGACCGTGCTGTAGTTCCTTTATAGCCCAACATTAGCCACCTTTAGCATAGCGGCGGTGACGTGAAGTCATATGACCGTGCTGTAGTTCCTTTATAGCGCGACATTAGCCTCCTTTAGCTTAGCGGTGGTGACGTGAAGTCATGTGACCGTCCTGTAGTTCCTTTATAGCCCAACATAGCCACCTTTAGCTTAGCGATGGTGAAGTGAAGTCATGTGACCGTGCTGTAGTTCCTTTATTGCACAAACATTAGCCTCCTTTAGCTTAGCGGTGGTGACGTGAAGTCATGTGACCGTGCTGTAGTTCCTTCATAGCCCAACATTAGCCTCCTTTAGCTTAGCGGTGGTGAAGTGAAGTTATGTGACCGTGCTGTAGTTCCTTTATAGCCCAACATTAGCCTCCTTCAGCTTAGCGGTGGTGACGTGAAGTCATGTGACCGTCCTGTAGTTCCTTTATTGCCCAACATTAGCCTCCTTTAGCTTAGCGGCGGTGACGTGAAGTCATATGACCGTGCTGTAATTCTTTATAGCCGACATTAGCCTCCTTTAGCTTAGCGGTGGTGACGTGAAGTCATATGACCGTGCTGTAATTCCTTTATAGCCCGACATTAGCCTCCTTTAGCTTAGCGGTGGTGACGTGAAGTCATATGACCGTGCTGTAGTTCCTTTATAGACCAACATTAGCCTCCTTTAGCTTAGCGGCCGGTGACGTGAAGTCATATGACCGTGCTGTAATTCCTTTATAGCCCGACATTAGCCTCCTTTAGCTTAGCGGTGGTGACGTGAAGTCATATGACCGTGCTGTAGTTCCTTTATATCCCGACATAGCCTCCTTTAGCTTAGCGGTGGTGACGTGAAGTCATGTGACCGTGCTGTAGTTCCTTTATAGCCAACATTAGCCTCCTTTAGCTTAGCGGTGGTGACGTGAAGTCATATGACCGTGCTATAGTTCCTTTATAGCCCAACATTAGCCTCCTTTAGCTTAGCGGTGGTCAGGTGAAGTCATGTGACCGTCCTGTAGTTCCTTTATAGCCCAACATTAGCCTCCTTTAGCTTAGCGGTGGTGACGTGAAGTCATGTGACCGTGCTGTAGTTCCTTTTATAGCCCAACATTAGCCACCTTTAGCTTAGCGGTGGTGACGTGAAGTCATATGACCGTGCTGTAGTTCCTTTATATCCCGACATTAGCCTCCTTTAGCTTAGCGGTGGTGACGTGAAGTCATATGACCGTGCTATAGTTCCTTTATAGCCCAAAATTAGCTCCTTTAGCTTAGCGGTGTGACGTGAAGTCATGTGACCGTGCTGTACTTCCTTTATAGCCCAACATTAGCCTCCTTTAGCTTAGCATTAACTTTAGTACTCTTTCTGCAGCAAACAGAATGGTTTATTATTCTGCAGAATGACAAATTGACCAAATATTATGTATTATTCGAATAATACATGGCATAATGGGACATCAGAAGAACGGTGTTGCATTGTTAAACCGTCATATTTTGTATTCGCTTTTATTTTACAAAGCACTGCCACTCTGACCTGTCTGCTGCGTAGTCATTAGACAGAAACACTAGCATACAACTAGCATCTGCATATTGAGGAAACAGCAAAATCAGCAGGAGAGGAGGCAAAACACACACACAAACACACACACACACACACACACACACACACACACACACACACACACACACACACACACACACACACACACACACACACAGAGCTAATTCAGCAGCTCTGCCCTCTTCTGTGTGAAGTAGAAGGCGAGGACAAGGCAGACACATCCACGCAGAGAATGAGTAAATGCAGGGGTGGAGGTAGACAAAAGATTGTTGAACATCCCATTTCAAAAGGTGCTGGAGAGACTGATGGAGAGGAAGCAGGAAATGGAGGGTTAGGGTCGGCATTAGTCACTCTGTCGCTTTTAATTGGACTGCAATTACACGGCTTTTGGCCTCCTTAGCACTCCGTAAGATGGAGCTTCAGAGTGTTTGTTCAGGTAAAGAGAGGGATGCGTTGTAGTCACTGAGCTCAAAAATGCACATCCTTTACTCAAGTAGAAGTACAGATACTCGTGTTTAAAAACACTCTGGTGAAAGTAGAAGTACTGACTAAACTTCTTTACTCAAGTAAAAGTAAAGAGGCTTTGAAATGTACTTCAGTAAAAAGTACCCATAACCAGCAGCTGTTTTAAAGAGTACCTGACCCCCTAATAGAACAATAATGTCATTGTTAGCTAATGAATGTTTCCATGCTGAACAACGGCAACATGACAACGTTTTCATTGGTCCCTCTTCTTTAGAGAAGACCAGGAAATGATGGATACACGGATCGTGTTCAAATCAATAGGCACGCAATGACTCTAAATAATAATGATCACGCCACCAAACACACATTCAGACTAAAGGAACCAGCCTGTTTGGAACATGGAAGAAGTAGAAAGTACAGGTATTTGGGTTCAACATGTAAGAAGTAGAAAGTACAGGTATTTGGGTTCAACATGGAAGAAGTAGAAAGTACAGGTATTTGGGTTCAACATGTAAGAAGTAGAAAGTACAGGTTTGGGTTCAACATGGAAGAAGTAGAAAGTACAGGTATTTGGGTTCAACATGTAAGAAGTAGAAAGTACAGGTATTTGGGTTCAACATGGAAGAAGTAGAAAGTACAGGTATTTGTGTTCAACATGTAAGAAGTAGAAAGTACAGGTATTTGGGTTCAAAGTGTAAGAAGTAGAGAGTACAGGTATTTGAGTTCAACTTGTGAGAAGTAGAAAGTACAGGTATTTGGGTTCAAAATGTAAGAAGTAGAAAGTACTGGTATTTGGGTTCAAAATGTAAGAAGTAGAAAGTACAGGTATTTGGGTTCAACATGTAAGAAGTAGAAAGTACAGGTATTTGGGTTCAAAGTGTAAGAAGTAGAGAGTACAGGTATTTGGGTTCAACATGTAAGAAGTAGAAAGTACAGGTATTTGGGTTCAAAATGTAAGAAGTAGAAAGTACAGGTATTGGGTTCAACATGTAAGAAGTAGAGAGTACAGGTATTTGGGTTCAAAGTGTAAGAAGTAGAGAGTACAGGTATTTGGGTTCAACATGTAAGAAGTAGAAAGTACAGGTATTTGGGTTCAACATGTAAGAAGTAGAAAGTACAGGTATTTGGGTTCAACATGTGAGAAGTAGAAAGTACAGGTATTTGGGTTCAACATGTAAGAAGTAGAAAGTACAGGTATTTGGGTTCAACATGTGAGAAGTAGAAAGTACAGGTATTTGGGTTCAACATGTAAGAAGTAGAAAGTACAGGTATTTGGGTTCAAAGTGTAAGAAGTAGAGAGTACAGGTATTTGGGTTCAACATGTAAGAAGTAGAAAGTACAGGTATTTGGGTTCAATATGTAAGAAGTAGAAAGTACAGGTATTTGGGTTCAACATGTAAGAAGTAGAAAGTACAGGTATTTGGATTCAACATGTAAGAAGTAGAGTACAGGTATTTGGGTTCAACATGTAAGAAGTAGAAAGTACAGGTATTTGGGTTCAACATGTAAGAAGTAGAAAGTACAGGTATTTGGGTTCAACATGTAAGAAGTAGAAAGTACAGGTATTTGGGTTCAAAATGTAAGAAGTAGAAAGTACAGGTATTTGGTTCAAAATGTAAGAAGTAGAAAGTTCAGGTATTTGGGTTCAACATGTAAGAAGTAGAAAGTACAGGTATTTGGGTTCAAATGTAAGAAGTAGAAAGTACAGGTATTTGGGTTCAACATGTAAGAAGTAGAAAGTACAGGTATTTGGGTTCAAAATGTAAGAAGTAGAAAGTACAGGTATTTGGGTTCAACATGTAAGAAGTAGAAAGTACAGGTATTTGGGTTCAACATGTGAGAAGTAGAAAGTACAGGTATTTGGGTTCAACATGTAGAAGTAGAAAGTACAGGTATTTGGGTTCAAAGTGTAAGAAGTAGAGAGTACAGGTATTTGGGTCAACATGTAAGAAGTAGAAAGTACAGGTATTTGGGTTCAACATGTAAGAAGTAGAAAGTTCAGGTATTTGTGTTAGAAATGTAAGAAGTAGAGAGTACAGGTATTTGGGTTCAATATGTAAGAAGTAGAAAGTACAGGTATTTGGGTTCAACATGTAAGAAGTAGAAAGTACAGGTATTTGGGTTCAACATGTAAGAAGTAGAGTACAGGTATTTGGGTTCAACATGTAAGAAGTAGAAAGTACAGGTATTTGGGTTCAATATGTAAGAAGTAGAAAGTACAGGTATTTGGGTTCAACATGTAAGAAGTAGAAAGTACAGGTATTTGGGTTCAACATGTAAGAAGTAGAGTACAGGTATTTGGGTTCAACATGTAAGAAGTAGAAAGTACAGGTATTTGGGTTCAAAATGTAAGAAGTAGAAAGTACAGGTATTTGGGTTCAACATGTAAGAAGTAGAAAGTACAGGTATTTGGGTTCAACATGTAAGAAGTAGAAAGTACAGGTATTTGGGTTCAACATGGAAGAAGTAGAAAGTACAGGTATTTGGGTTCAACATGTAAGAAGTAGAAAGCACAGGTATTTGGGTTCAACATGTAAGAAGTAGAAAGTACAGGTATTTGGGTTCAAAATGTAAGAAGTAGAAAGTACAGGTATTTGGTTCAACATGTAAGAAGTCAAAGTAAAAAGTCGTCAGAAAAACAAGTAGTGGAGTAAAGTACTGATACCAGAAACATGTGCTTGAGTACAGTAACAAAGTATTTGTACTCCACTACTTCCCACCTCTGACTGACTCTGATGTCCCATACTTCGGTACCAAGACGTTCCCGAAATTCTGGAAAGGGTTTTCTTATCCGTCGTGTGTGTTAATAAAAACTCTGTTACTTTATTTCCTGCTGTTATAATCCGCTGCTACATGAAGGTGAAACAAGGAGAAACTGCGACATGTATATCTGTGGCCATACAAGTAAACATCTGTGTGTGTGTGTGTGTGTGTGTGTGGCCTAGTATTACTATACTTGTGAGGACCACAAATCTGTTTACACAGTCACGTGTGGGGACTCACCTCCCTTATGGGGACATAATGGAGGTCCCCATAAGGGGAATCATTAATTTTAGGGTGAAGACTTGGTTAGGTTAAGGGTTAGGAGGTTTGGGTGGGGGGAATCAGGGTGGGGGTGTGGGTAAGGAAGAGGATGCAGACCCTGGTTAGGGTGGGGGAGGGGGAGGGAGTCGGGAGTGAAGAGGGTTGTTGGGAGTGGAGACTGGTCCGAGTCCGTGACCTGAGGTGGACTTCCTCCAGGGGAAGGAGGAGGAGGAGGGCGAGTGGGAGCGAGGTTGGCCGAGGTAGCGTTCTTAATTTGACGGAGGAAACGTTTTGAATAGCCTCTTGTTTGGAGGCTGTGGAAAAGGATCCTGACGGAATGATTGAAGTCAGACCGTTTGGAGGAGATGCAGTGAAAACGGATGATTTGAGATTTAATGATACCTGGAAAAGTATGTTTGGGATGGTAGCTGGATTTATGTAGTAGTGAATGTGTGTCTGTTGGCTTAAAGTAAACCTTTGTGAGTATTTTTTTGTGTGTGTTGTTGAGGGGTTGGAAGAAGACTGTAGTATCTAGGAAATTGACTGTGTGTTGATTTATAGTGTACTTGACTGTGATGGTGGGATGGTGGCTGTTGAGGGTTTGATGAACTGTGGGAAGAGGGAAATGTCATGGGGCCAGATGCCGATTATATCGTCCAGGAATCGACGGTACAGGGATGGTAAATGGGTGCACTTGGCCAGTGCTTCTCGCTCCCACTCGCTCATGTATATGTTGGCGTATGAAGGGGCGAATCATTAATTTTAGGGTGAAGACTTAGTTAGGTTAAGGGTTAGGGTTAGGGTTAGGGTTAGGGTTAGGGTTAGGCATGTGTTGGTTATGGTTAAGGTTAGGATAAGTCTCCAGGAAATGCATGAAAGTCAATGTAATGTCCCCTGAAGTAACGTATACATGGTATGATGTGTGTGTGTGTGTGTGTGCGTGTGTTGGCGTGTGTGTGTATGTGTAGCCGCCAGTGTTGTGCTAGTTACTGAAAACCAGTAACTAGTTACCATTACTAATTACTTCATTTCAAAAGTAACTCAGTTACTTTACTGATGACTTACACCACAAAGTAATGCGTTACTGTGAACAGTAACTTTTTAGTTACTTAAAAAAAGGGCTCCCATTAATGCCCCTATAGCCTTCATTTCAGTAGTTATTGCATTGGAGATTAATACAATCTATCAAGTCTTAGCTACTCGCTTCGTCCCAGCATGTTGTTTCTGCAGATTTTTCAACAGATCTGAATTGCTGTTTTGAGTAGATAGGATCTTTGACCCGCCAAGACACAACTTACATTTAACTAAAACGTTCTTTTCTTTGTGCTCGACAAAAGTGAAATAGTGAGAATATCTCCAGGCGGAGAAACTCGACTTGAGCTCCGCCGCCGCCATGATAGTCTTGTTAGTAAACACAAACACGCCCACAGCGCGTCTCCGCATGTGACACAGGAAGTATCTAAGTACATTTACTCAAGTACTGTACTTAAGTACAGTTCTCATCTCTGTTCGCCTCGCTGTTGGCGCCGCTCACCAACGTCTGGGAGCCGAGACTATATCAAAAACATAACGGAGTAACGCACCATGTAGTAACGGTAACTGAGTCACTGAATTTAAAAAATAATGCGTTAGAGTACAAGTTACTGCCAAAAATAACGGCGTTACAGTAACGCGTTACTTTGTAACGCGTTAGTCCCAACACTGTTAGCTGCTAACAACACTGAAGTGAGGGTTAGTGAGGAATCTGAGACGACGTGTCCTCCAGAAGAAGAAAAAAACAGAGGAAGATGATGAAAGGGTAATGAAAGGAGAGATTCAATTCAAATGTTTTAAAGGTCACCTATTATGCAAAATCCACTTGTTCATGTCTCTTCTACATCACCACGTGTCCCCTCTTCTTCATGTCTCCTCTACATCAACATGTGTCCCCTCTGTGTAAAGAGACTCTCTCTTTACACAGAGGGGACACATGTCTCTTCTACATCAACATGTGTCCCCTCTGTGGAAAGAGACTCTCTCTTCACACAGAGGGGACACATGTCTCTTCTACATCAACATGTGTCCCCTCTTCTTCATGTCTCTTCTACATCAACATGTGTCCCCTCTTCTTCATGTCTCTTCTACATCAACATGTGTCCCCTCTTCTTCATGTCTCTTCTACATCAACATGTGTCCCCTCTTCTTCATGTCTCTTCTACATCAACATGTGTCCCCTCTTCTTCATGTCTCTTCTACATCAACATGTGTCCCTCTTCTTCATGTCTCTTCTACATCAACATGTGTCCCCTCTTCTTCATGTCTCTTCTACATCAACATGTGTCCCCTCTTCTCCATGTCTCTTCTACATCAACATGTGTCCCCTCTTCTTCATGTCTCTTCTACATCAACATGTGTCCCCTCTTCTCCATGTCTCTTCTACATCAACATGTGTCCCCTCTTCTTCATGTCTCTTCTACATCAACATGTGTCCCCTCTTCTCCATGTCTCTTCTACATCAACATGTGTCCCCTCTTCTCCATGTCTCTTCTACATCAACATGTGTCCCCTCTGTGTAAAGAGACTCTGAAAGTTTCAGGAACAAAGATTCTCTCTCTTTTTCTCCTGATCCATTTCTATAAAAACCTGTCTGAAAATGAGCTGATCAGATTTTGGCCACTTTATGATGTCATAACGATGTTTTGTCTTGTGTAACCATTAGCCAATCAGCAACCAAGGTAACCCCCCCCCCCCCACCTTATCACCTGAATCTCCTCCTAGAGCACCATTGAGTTCTTTGTAACCAAATATCTCCCCTGGTCTCCCAGCTGTGTGCGTCACTCTTTAGTGTCCCCTGGTCTCCCAGCTGTGTGTGTCACTCTTTAGTGTCCCCTGGTCTCCAGCTGTGTGCGTCACTCTTTAGTGTCCCCTGGTCTCCAGCTGTGTGCGTCACTCTTTAGTGTCCCCTGGTCTCCCAGCTGTGTGCGTCACTCTTTAGTGTCCCCTGGTCCCAGCTGTCTGCGTCACTCTTTAGTGTCCCCTGGTCTCCCAGCTGTCTGCGTCACTCTTTAGTGTCCCCTGGTCTCCCAGCTGTGTGCGTCACTCTTTAGTGTCCCCTGGTTTCCCAGCTGTGTGCGTCACTCTTTAGTGTCCCCTGGTCTCCCAGCTGTGTGTGTGTCACTCTTTAGTGTCCCCTGGTCTCCCAGCTGTCTGCGTCACTCTTTAGTGTCCCCTGGTCTCCCAGCTGTGTGCGTCACTCTTTAGTGTCCCCTGGTCTCCCAGCTGTGTGCGTCACTCTTTAGTGTCCCCTGGTCTCCCAGCTGTGTGCGTCACTCTTTAGTGTCCCCTGGTCTCCCAGCTGTGTGCGTCACTCTTTAGTGTCCCCTGGTCTCCAGCTGTGTGCGTCACTCTTTAGTGTCCCCTGGTCTCCCAGCTGTGTGCGTCACTCTTTAGTGTCCCCTGGTCTCCAGCTGTGTGCGTCACTCTTTAGTGTCCCCTGGTCTCCAGCTGTGTGCGTCACTCTTTAGTGTCCCCTGGTCTCCCAGCTGTGTGCGTCACTCTTTAGTGTCCCCTGGTCTCCAGCTGTGTGCGTCACTCTTTAGTGTCCCCTGGTCTCCCAGCTGTGTGCGTCACTCTTTAGTATCCCCTGGTCTCCCAGCTGTGTGCGTCACTCTTTAGTGTCCCCTGGTCTCCCAGCTGTGTGCGTCACTCTTTAGTTACCCCTGGTCTCCCAGCTGTGTGTGTGTCACTCTTTAGTGTCCCCTGGTCTCCCAGCTGTGTGCGTCACTCTTTAGTGTCCCTGGTCTCCCAGCTGTGTGCGTCACTCTTTAGTGTCCCCTGGTCTCCAGCTGTGTGTGTCACTCTTTAGTGTCCCCTGGTCTCCCAGCTGTGTGTGTCACTCTTTAGTGTCCCCTGGTCTCCCAGCTGTGTGCGTCACTCTTTAGTGTCCCCTGGTCTCCCAGCTGTGTGCGTCACTCTTTAGTGTCCCCTGGTCTCCCAGCTGTGTGTGTCACTCTTTAGTGTCCCCTGGTCTCCCAGCTGTGTGCATCACTCTTTAGTGTCCCCTGGTCTCCCAGCTGTGTGCGTCACTCTTTAGTGTCCCCTGGTCTCCCAGCTGTGTGCGTCACTCTTTAGTGTCCCTGGTCTGCAGCTTTTAGTAAACGCTGCTCATGTCTCCTCAAGTTGCTGAAGATGTTTCTTCATGAGGAACATTTGGGGTTTTTTGTCTGCATCCTTTCTGCAGCTCTTGATGGAGGAGTTCTGGATTGTCAGCCACCATAAACCAAACTAAACTATGAAGTTTAAACTTTGGCACCCCTAAATCTTATTTAAATTGAACTCAAGGCGACACACTTAGAAGAATACAGATCCAAAGAGTTTTAATCTGCAGTCATCAACCTGTGATTCTGAAGAGCTCAGCTCCTCTTCACCTGAAATAAAAGCAGGTATTTGAAAATGACTTTTCTCTCAGAAATGTGACTTTACTCAGAATTGACTTTCTTCCTCAGGAATGACTAATTTATAAGAAAGTAAGAATTTTTGATTTTTTTCTTAAAGGGGATTTTTTTCTTAGGACTTTGAATTTTTTGCCTGAATTTGAGATTTATGAAACTAAGAATTGTGACTTTTTGTCGCATTTTTGCTTTTTTAAGATTCTGCTTCTTTACCTTAGATGAAAGCAGGTATTTGAGAAGTGTTGGTGTCAGATATAAGACGTTCAGAAAGTGCTTACATTAGATGTTCTCTATCAGCCACAGATCGGAGGATGAGGAGATATCGGACACTTCTTCCTCCCCACAGACTGCTGCCTCATCGCTGCGGTCACTCTTTCATGCTTTTACTGTTTCTGCAACATCCTCACATTTAGAGAGTAAGACGATACACAGCAGCCTTTTAATCATAGACTCTAAGTGTCTTTAAGAGTCCTCTCCGGCTGATGTTCAGGTGTATATCAGTATGTAGTGTCTCTACTTTAAAGAGTCCTCTCCTGCAGATGTTCAGGTGTTTATCAGTATGTAGTGTGTCTACTTTAAAGAGTCCTCTCCTGCTGATGTTCAGGTGTATATCAGTATGTAGTGTGTCTACTTTAAAGAGTCCTCTCCTGCTCATGTTCAGGTGTGTATCAGTATGTAGTGTCTCTACTTTAAAGAGTCCTCTCCTGCTGATGTTCAGGTGTATATCAGTATGTAGTGTGTCTACTTTAAAGAGTCCTCTCCTGCTGATGTTCAGGTGTATATCAGTATGTAGTGTCTCTACTTTAAAGAGTCCTCTCCTGCTGATGTTCAGGTGTATATCAGTATGTAGTGTCTCTACTTTAAAGAGTCCTCTCCTGCTGATGTTCAGGTGTATATCAGTATGTGGTGTCTCTACTTTAAAGAGTCCTCTCCTGCTGATGTTCAGGTGTATATCAGTATGTAGTGTCTCTACTTTAAAGAGTCCTCTCCTGCTGATGTTCAGGTGTATATCAGTATGTAGTGTCTCTACTTTAAAGAGTCCTCTCCTGCTGATGTTCAGGTGTATATCAGTATGTAGTGTGTCTACTTTAAAGAGTCCTCTCCTGCTGATGTTCAGGTGTATATCAGTATGTAGTGTCTCTACTTTAAAGAGTCCTCTCCTGCTGATGTTCAGGTGTATATCAGTATGTGGTGTCTCTACTTTAAAGAGTCCTCTCCTGCTGATGTTCAGGTGTATATCAGTATGTAGTGTCTCTACTTTAAAGAGTCCTCTCCTGCTGATGTTCAGGTGTATCAGGATGTAGTGTCTCTACTTTAAAGAGTCCTCTCCTGCTGATGTTCAGGTGTATATCAGGATGTAGTGTCTCTACTTTAAAGAGTCCTCTCCTGCTGATGTTCAGGTGTATATCAGGATGTAGTGTCTCTACTTTAAAGAGTCCTCTCCTGCTGATGTTCAGGTGTATATCAGGATGTAGTGTCTCTACTTTAAAGAGTCCTCTCCTGCTGATGTTCAGGTGTATATCAGTATGTAGTGTCTCTACTTTAAAGAGTCCTCTCCTGCTGATGTTCAGGTGTATATCAGTATGTAGTGTGTCTACTTTAAAGAGTCCTCTCCTGCTGATGTTCAGGTGTATATCAGTATGTAGTGTCTCTACTTTAAAGAGTCCTCTCCTGCTGATGTTCAGGTGTATATCAGTATGTGGTGTCTCTACTTTAAAGAGTCCTCTCCTGCTGATGTTCAGGTGTATATCAGTATGTAGTGTCTCTACTTTAAAGAGTCCTCTCCTGCTGATGTTCAGGTGTATATCAGGATGTAGTGTCTCTACTTTAAAGAGTCCTCTCCTGCTGATGTTCAGGTGTATATCAGGATGTAGTGTCTCTACTTTAAAGAGTCCTCTCCTGCTGATGTTCAGGTGTATATCAGGATGTAGTGTCTCTACTTTAAAGAGTCCTCTCCTGCTGATGTTCAGGTGTATATCAGGATGTAGTGTCTCTACTTTAAAGAGTCCTCTCCTGCTGATGTTCAGGTGTATATCAGGATGTAGTGTCTCTACTTTAAAGAGTCCTCCTGCTGATGTTCAGGTGTATATCAGGATGTAGTGTCTCTACTTTAAAGAGTCCTCTCCTGCTGATGTTCAGGTGTATATCAGGATGTAGTGTCTCTACTTTAAAGAGTCCTCTCCTGCTGATGTTCAGGTGTATATCAGTATGTAGTGTCTCTACTTTAAAGAGTCCTCTCCTGCTGATATTCAGGTGTATATCAGTACGTAGTGTGTCTACTTTAAAGAGTCCTCTCCTGCTGATGTTCAGGTGTATATCAGGATGTAGTGTCTCTACTTTAAAGAGTCCTCTCCTGCTGATGTTCAGGTGTATATCAGGATGTAGTGTCTCTACTTTAAAGAGTCCTCTCCTGCTGATGTTCAGGTGTATATCAGGATGTAGTGTCTCTACTTTAAAGAGTCCTCTCCTGCTGATGTTCAGGTGTATATCAGGATGTAGTGTCTCTACTTTAAAGAGTCCTCTCCTGCTGATGTTCAGGTGTATATCAGGATGTAGTGTCTCTACTTTAAAGAGTCCTCTCCTGCTGATGTTCAGGTGTATATCAGGATGTAGTGTCTCTACTTTAAAGAGTCCTCTCCTGCTGATGTTCAGGTGTATATCAGGATGTAGTGTCTCTACTTTAAAGAGTCCTCTCCTGCTGATGTTCAGGTGTATATCAGGATGTAGTGTCTCTACTTTAAAGAGTCCTCTCTGCTGATGTTCAGGTGTATATCAGTATGTAGTGTCTCTACTTTAAAGAGTCCTCTCCTGCTGATATTCAGGTGTATATCAGTACGTAGTGTGTCTACTTTAAAGAGTCCTCTCCTGCTGATGTTCAGGTGTATATCAGGATGTAGTGTCTCTACTTTAAAGAGTCCTCTCCTGCTGATGTTCAGGTGTATATCAGTATGTAGTGTCTCTACTTTAAAGAGTCCTCTCCTGCTGATGTTCAGGTGTATATCAGGATGTAGTGTCTCTACTTTAAAGAGTCCTCTCCTGCTGATGTTCAGGTGTATATCAGGATGTAGTGTCTCTACTTTAAAGAGTCCTCTCCTGCTGATTCAGGTGTATATCAGGATGTAGTGTCTCTACTTTAAAGAGTCCTCTCCTGCTGATGTTCAGGTGTATATCAGGTTCCAATAAAGGTCACATGCATTCATTTTAAATAAAAAAATATATAAAAACTCTGTTTCTTTATTTCCTGCTGTTTATAATCCGCTACGTGTGTGTGTGTGTGTGTGTGTGTGTGTGTGTGTGTGTGTGTGTGTGTGTGTGTGTGTGTGTGTGTATGTTCTGGACTAGAGCCCAGTGGAGATTTTAACTCGAGTGTCAGACTGAATCTCCTTTAAATCCTGACCTCACTTCAACATTGATCATTGGTTAAAGCAGAATTAACAACTCGCTAAAGGGAGAAGATGAATGTTTTAGCTAATTTGACTTTATTTGAAAAAGGGGATAAAACTAATGAAACTAATGAAACTAATGAAACTAATGAAACTAATGAGATTCAGGCGGCGCTTTAAACTGGAAAGAAACAATTTACAAAATAAAAACACAATAATCAGTAAAAAGCTACAGGAATATGTTTTAATATCTTGAGATGACTCAGCATTGAAATGAGTCTGCAATATGAGTCTTTACACCCTGAAATGAGTCTGCAATATGAGTCTTTACACCCTGAAATGAGTCTGCAATATGAGTCTTTACACCCTGAAATGAGTCTGCAATATGAGTCTTTACACCCTGAAATGAGTCTGCAATATGAGTCTTTACACCCTGAAATGAGTCTGCAATATGAGTCTTTACACCCTGAAATGAGTCTGCAATATGAGTCTTTACACCCTGAAATGAGTCTGCAATATGAGTCTTTACACCCTGAAATGAGTCTGCAATATGAGTCTTTACACCTGAAATGAGTCGGCAATATGAGTCTTTACACCCTGAAATGAGTCTGCAATATGAGTCTTTAAACCCTGAAATGAGTCTGCAATATGAGTCTTTACACCCTGAAATGAGTCTGCAATATGAGTCTTTAAACCCTGAAATGAGTCTGCAATATGAGTCTTTAAACCCTGAAATGAGTCTGCAATATGAGTCTTTACACCCTGAAATGAGTCGGCAATATGAGTCTTTAAACCTGAAATGAGTCTGCAATATGAGTCTTTACACCCTGAAATGAGTCTGCAATATGAGTCTTTACACCCTGAAATGAGTCTGCAATATGAGTCTTTACACCCTGAAATGAGTCGGCAATATGAGTCTTTACACCCTGAAATGAGTCTGCAATATGAGTCTTTAAACCCTGAAATGAGTCTGCAATATGAGTCTTTACACCCTGAAATGAGTCGGCAATGAGTCTTTAAACCCTGAAATGAGTCTGCAATATGAGTCTTTAAACCCTGAAATGAGTCTGCAATATGAGTCTTTACACCCTGAAATGAGTCGGCAATATGAGTCTTTAAACCTGAAATGAGTCTGCAATATGAGTCTTTACACCCTGAAATGAGTCTGCAATATGAGTCTTTACACCCTGAAATGAGTCTGCAATATGAGTCTTTACACCCTGAAATGAGTCGGCAATATGAGTCTTTACACCCTGAAATGAGTCTGCAATATGAGTCTTTAAACCCTGAAATGAGTCTGCAATATGAGTCTTTACACCCTGAAATGAGTCGGCAATATGAGTCTTTACACCCTGAAATGAGTCTGCAATATGAGTCTTTACACCCTGAAATGAGTCGGCAATATGAGTCTTTACACCCTGAAATGAGTCTGCAATATGAGTCTTTACACCCTGAAATGAGTCGGCAATATGAGTCTTTACACCCTGAAATGAGTCTGCAATATGAGTCTTTACACCCTGAAATGAGTCTGCATTATGAGTCTTTACACCCTGAAATGAATCGGCATTATGAGTCTTTACACCCTGAAATGAGTCTGCAATATGAGTCTTTACACCTGAAATGAGTCGGCAATATGAGTCTTTACACCCTGAAATGAGTCTGCAATATGAGTCTTTACACCCTGAAATGAGTCTGCATTATGAGTCTTTACACCCTGAAATGAATCGGCATTATGAGTCTTTACACCCTGAAATGAGTCGGCATTATGAGTCTTTACACCCTAAAATGAGTCTGCATTATGAGTCTTAAAACCCTGAAATGAGTCGGCATTATGAGTCTTTACACCCTGAAATGAGTCGGCAATATGAGTCTTTAACCTGACATTAATTTTCATCATGAATGAATCCGCAGTATTTCAGGAAAAAATTTTAATTAATTAAGTAGGAAATAATATAATAATAATTCTAACTTTTTGTGTTCATAACAATATTTTAAAAATATTTTAGAAATATTTGATCTCATTCCAAACCGTCACGAAACACAGTGTTCCTCAATAAATACAATCATTTGTTTCACATGTATAGTAGGTGACGGTTGGTTTCCTTTGAATGCATGAAGTAAACTTTAAACGCTTCAAGGTCAGACTGGCGGCTGCAGACTTTATTTAAATATTGAAATCGTCTCGTGTTCGTCTTTTATTTCTGTCTCATCGTTCGAGCAGGTGGACGTCTCCTTCAGGACGAGAAGTTTAGATCTGTCTCTCCTCCCTGCAGGCTGCTGCCGTCTCATTGCTATTCCTGGCTTCAAGGACAAAGTGTGTGTGTGCGTGTGTGTGTGTGTATGTTTGTGTGTGTGTGTGTGTATGTTTGTGTTTGTGTGTGTGTGGTGTTTGTGTGTGTGTGTTTGTGTGTGTGTGTTTGTGTGTGTGTGTGTCTGTATGTTTGTGTGTGTATGTTTGTGTGTGTGTGTGTCTGTATGTTTGTGTGTGTATGTTTGTGTGTGTGTGTGTCTGTATGTTTGTGTGTGTATGTTTGTGTGTGTGTTTGTGTGTGTGTGTGTGTGTGTGTGTGTGTGTTGGTGGTGTGTGTGTGTGTGTGTGGTTGTGTGTGGTGGTGTGTGTGTGGTGTGTGTGTGGTGGTTGTGTGTGGTGTGTGTGTGTGTGGTTGTGTGTGTGGTTGTGTGTATGTTTGTGTGTGTGTGTTTGTGTGTGTATGTTTGTGTGTGTGTGTGTGTTGTGTGTGTATGTGGTGTGTGTTTGTGTGTGTATGTTGTGTGTGTGTGTGTGTGTTGTGTGTGTCTGTGTGTGTATGTTTGTGTGTGTGTGTGTTTGTGTGTGTATGTTTGTGTGTGTGTGTGTGTGTGTTTGTGTGTGTGTGTGTTTGTGTGTGTATGTTTGTGTGTGTGTGTGGTGTGTGTGTGTGTGTGTGTGTGTGTGTGTGTGTGAATTGAATATTTTCTTATGTATACACATTTAAAAAAAGAGTAATATGTGTATGTTACATCGTCCATCTCTATCACAACTGCAGCACTAAATGTCATATTTATACATCACGTGCAAAGTTAAAATGCGTGCATGTACAACACACACCACACACACACACACACACACACACACACACACACACACACGTTTTTGCAGCAGCACGGTGCTTATTAACAGCCAATACTGACAATCGGAAGAAATCAGGAGCACTCGGCTGTAAATGGGTATCATTGTGAGAATCCACCTGTCAGACTGTCAGATATAATGGAGATGAGGGGAGGAGGAAGAGGAGGAAGAGAAGGAGGAAGAGGAGGAAGAGGAGAGGAAGAGGAGGAAGAGGAGGACGAGGAGGAAGAGGAGGAGGAAGAGGAGGAAGAGGAGAGGAAGAGGAGGAAGAGGAGGAAGAGGAGGAAGAGGAGGAAGAGGAGGAGGAAGAGGACGAAGAGGAGAGGAAGAGGAGGAAGTTGAGAGGAAGTTGAAAGCTGTGTTATTATCCACAATCGCCACCCTATTGTCTAACTGATCAATCTAACACACACACACAACACACCACACACACACACACACACACACACACACACACCACACACACACACACACCTTTACCCCCCCCTCCCTCAGGTGGAGAATGTAATTGATGTGGTTTAACCGGCGTGTGTTTGATATCTTATCCTGTGTGTGTGTGTGTGTGGTGTGTCATTTCATTTCAAGACTTTATTTATCCAGGTGAATCCCTTGAGATCATAGATCTCTTTTTCAAGGGAGACCTGCTCAAGTAGGTTCCACATGAAAACATAAAACAACCGAACAACCAAAGGACATCATACAGCATCATTACAGGGATTAGAATGTACAGAACTATCCACATGAACAGGTTCCAACAGCATCCGACTGAGTAGCATCCAACCGAGCTTTAAAAACATTTAGTGGCACCAGATTGCTCAGTTTCCATTTCAATTGCAGACTGTTCCAAGACAGAGGAGCTGCGCATCTAAAAGCAGATCTCAGGCAGTAGCCGCTTACAGTTCTCTGAGATCAGGGAGCAGATGTAGGATGGAAGTCTCCCAACATGGCTTTGTATGTGTGTGTGTTGAATTGCATCAGTCCGGTCTGATTTTTTCTCAGTAATTGAATTATTGCAGCAGTGCTGAAACACGCAAATCACTCCAATCTAAAACCAGTTCCTCCCGGTTAACCTCTCCGTGTTCGCAGGCGGAGGTCATTTTCTCTCCGCTGACGTCATTAGATCCGCAGCTCCTCTGAAACACAGACGGCTCTAAAAAGGTTCCAAGATATACCGAAACACCCTCGAGTGTTTTAACGTCTGAGGGGATTTCACTAAGAGAGGCAAAAACGTGGAGTAATTTCACATTTCTACTGCGTCCCATCCTGTTTTCACTTCTAAAATGACGTGTCGATCTTATCTGATTATTTCCAGAGATGGGTACAGAGGCTTAAATTGGTGCTGGTTTCTGATTGGTCAGAATCATGTTACACCCAAAAAGCTCCTGCAAAAGTGGTTGCATTCAACGATGTATATTGTAAGTTTCTCCAAAGTCAAAGTAATGATTCACCTGTAAAACAATCATTTTCACATCCGTAATTTTTTCCGTAAAATCATGTGCATAATCTGTATACTGGTCAATATCATGTTTGTGGTATTTTAATTATTATTTTATGGTTATTGCTGCTGCAGCCGTGCATAATCTGTGTAATATGCAGCCAATACATTCCACATTGTTGGTAAAATAATATTTTACATCTTTGTAGTGTGTGTGCTAGTGATTTTGTGCGTGCTCTATAGTCAGGGGTGCACATAACTTGTTTGCCCTGGTTCTCAAAGGAGCACCTGGAGATGTTGCTTGGTGCGCATCCTTAAAATGAAATAAACCGGACTTTTGAGGGGTACTTGACTTTATGAACGGGGGGGGGGGGGGGGTTAGTGAGCACGCTCATGAAGCCTCGCAGCAGGGTTACTGTGCGGAGCACATAAAGCAGACCCTTCACGCGATAGCGAGGGGTAAAGCGAGGGATCGAGGGACCTGTATAGTGCCTGTAATAGTGTTCACTGGAGTCCATTGTTATGCTCTGTGTGTGTGGTTTTGCCACCCCCCCCCGTTGGTGCGTAATTAGCACATCGGACAGCACCTCAGCACCCCCACCAAATTACTTTCCCGCGCCTCTGGATGAACGTGTTGAAATCAAACTGCTCTGAGACACATAAAGATGCATCCTCTCTCTGAAGGATGTTCGGCGCTAACGAAGGACGAGATAATCTCTGCTCGCTCTCCGTCTCGGGGTTTCAGTAACTCAGTAATTGCCTCTTTTTCTGCACATGTCAGCGGAGGGAGTTCAACTTGTGGGTAACACGACATTAGCAGTCATTCTGTGCAGAGAGATGAAGAAAGACCCGCCTCTTCCTGAAGCTCCGCCTCCATCAACCGCCAATCAAACCTCCGACTGATTGAGTCATGTCAGGGTTTAAAGTCTCATAATGCTAAGTCATGTTAAGGTTTAAGGACTCATAACTTGGACTCATGTCAGGGTTTAATGACTCATAACTTGGACTCATGTCAGGGTTTAAGGACTCATAACTTGGACTCATGTCAGGGTTTAAGGACTCATAACTTGGACTCATGTCAGGGTTTAAGGACTCATAACTTGGACTCATGTCAGGGTTTAAGGACTCATAACTTGGACTCATGTCAGGGTTTAAGGACTCATAACTTGGACTCATGTCAGGGTTTAAGGATCATAATGGACTCATGTCAGGGTTTAAAGGATCATAATGGACTCATGTCAGGGTTTAAAGACTCATAACTTGGACTCATGTCAGGGTTTAAGGACTCATAACTTGGACTCATGTCAGGGTTTAAGGACTCATAACTTGGACTCATGTCAGGGTTTAAAGACTCATAACTTGGACTCATGTCAGGGTTTAAAGACTCATAACTTGGACTCATGTCAGGGTTTATAGACTCATAACTTGGACTCATGTCAGGATTTAAAGACTCATAATGCTAAGTCAAGTTAAGATTTTAGATCTCACTGCTGCTGATTCATACAAGGGTTTCAGGAACAATAATGCTGACTCATGCCAGTGTTTTAGGACTCATTCCTGCAGCCTTCAACAGATTAACATCTGCAATTTGGATAATATTGGAGTGGTTTTAGGGTTTCTTCAGGATGCTGAACCCATTTCTGACATTTTCAGGATCCACAATGAAGCCGAAAGCGGATACTTTTCAACTCCTGATGGTCTAATTTGCTGTTAGAAATAAAACGTTAAAATCTCTACTCAATTTAAGGGAAATGCAAACCTGAAAAGCAACAACATGTATTTCCAGATGTTACACAGCATGTCGTCCCCATATCAGGGTTCCTGTCCTTATCAGAGATTTAAAGCTGTGTCTGTTTTCTTTCTTCTGTCAGACAGGATTATGTGCTTAATCACTTCCCCTCCACACACACACACACACACACCACACACAAACACACACACACACACAACACACACACACACACACCACACACACACACACCACACACACACACACACACACGCCTTCTGACTCAGCGTGTTTCCTGTCATCACAGAGGTAATTAAAGTGAAAGTGTGACGCGGTGAATAGCAACAGGAAGTAAAGACGTGCTGTTTTGAGTGTACGACAAATTAAAATACTTTTATGAATGTAAAGGACACATCTTCAGCATTTAGAAAACACTGTCTCTGTTGCAGAGTTAGTCTGTCTCATAAAAGAGTTTGTCAGTATATCTGAAATGACTAGGTTAGCTACGTTAGCTAGCTAGCTTACAGCAGATCTGCAGTAACATCAGAAGGAGTCATGTGATCACATTGTTAAAATAATAAAACATTTTATGTAAGTTTCCAACAACAGAGACAGTTGTTCAGCTTTATTACATGGTTTAGTTGAATACTCGATTCTGATTGGTCAATTCAGAACGCGTGACACGTTGTTAATCCAGAACAGACAGACGCTGTCAAGGATTTATTGACCGTTGTTAAGGACGCTCACATCTGCAGAAAGAAGTCCGCTCGATTTAACTGTTTACAGTTTGGCTTTTTCAAACTGGGACAAGACAAGAGCGACAAGAAAACAGCGGAGAAGTAACGGGGCAGAAACCCTCCTTTTTACGCAGCGGTCCAGACAGACATCAGACGGCGACACATATTTAGTGTGCGGTTCCTTTGCATCAGGGCAGGGATATCTAGATACTTCCCAAGCTCTGACATCATGAATTGTGCTACTTTTAAAGCAAGCAACGATGTTTTCAAATCTGTAATCAAAAACATCCTCAAAAACGCTATCGAAGCAGTTCCTGCCGTTGCTACGTAGTTCAAACGGTAACAACGGACTATTTTCTAAATCTATAAACGCATTTCAATTTATATGGGAGTCATATCGTTACTTTGTTGAGAATGTGGCCGTGTGATAAAGCGGATAATGTGCAGCGACTTGGTCATTATGGGGAAAAGAACACCGACAGGCTGCACATGATCCCTTACTTATAATCCTGAACGTCACCAAGCGCTCCAGCTGTGGCGTCTCTTTAGTGTCCTGGTCTCCAGCTGTGTGCGTCACTCTTTAGTGTCCCTGGTCTCCCAGCTGTGTGTGTCACTCTAGTGTCCCCTGGTCTCCAGCTGTGTGCATCACTTTTTAGTGTCCCTGGTCTCCCAGCTGTGTGCGTCACTCTTTAGTGCCCCTGGTCTCCCAGCTGTGTGCATCACTTTTTAGTGTCCCTGGTCTCCCAGCTGTGTGCGTCACTCTTTAGTGTCCCCTGGTCTCCCAGCTGTGTGCGTCACTTTTTAGTGTCCCCTGGTCTCCCAGCTGTGTGTGTCACTTTTTAGTGTCCCCTGGTCTCCTAGCTGTGTGCGTCACTCTTTAGTGTCCCCTGGTCTCCCAGCTGTGTGCGTCACTCTTTAGTGTCCCCTGGTCTCCCAGCTGTGTGCGTCACTCTTTAGTGTCCCCTGGTCTCCCAGCTGTGTGCGTCACTCTTTAGTGTCCCCTGGTCTCCAAGCTGTGTGCGTCACTCTTTAGTGTCCCCTGGTCTCCCAGCTGTGTGCGTCACTCTTTAGTGTCCCCTGGTCTCCCAGCTGTTTGCGTCACTCTTTAATGTCCCCTGGTCTCCCAGCTGTGTGCGTCACTCTTTAGTGTCCCCTGGTCTCCAGCTGTGTGCGTCACTCTTTAGTGTCCCCTGGTCTCCCAGCTGTGTGCGTCACTTTTTAGTGTCCCCTGGTCTCCAAGCTGTGTGCGTCACTCTTTAGTGTCCCCTGGTCTCCAAGCTGTGTGCGTCAGTCTTTAATGTCCCTGGTCTCCCAGCTGTGTGCGTCACTCTTTAGTGTCCCTGGTCTCCCAGCTGTGTGCGTCACTCTTTAGTGTCCCCTGGTCTCCCAGCTGTGTGCGTCACTTTTTAGTGTCCCTGGTCTCCAAGCTGTGTGCGTCACTCTTTAGTGTCCCCTGGTCTCCAAGCTGTGTGCGTCAGTCTTTAGTGTCCCCTGGTCTCCCAGCTGTGTGCGTCACTCTTTAGTGTCCCCTGGTCTCCGTTGTGTGCGTCACTCTTTGCTGTGTGCGTCACTCTTTAGTGTCCCCTGGTCTCCAGCTGTGTGCATCACTTTTTAGTGTCCCCTGGTCTCCCAGCTGTGTGCGTCACTCTTTAGTGTCCCCTGGTCTCCCAGCTGTGTGCATCACTTTTAGTGTCCCTGGTCTCCCAGCTGTGTGCGTCACTCTTTAGTGTCCCCTGGTCTCCCAGCTGTGTGCGTCACTTTTTAGTGTCCCCTGGTCTCCCAGCTGTGTGTGTCACTTTTTAGTGTCCCCTGGTCTCCTAGCTGTGTGCGTCACTCTTTAGTGTCCCCTGGTCTCCCAGCTGTGTGCGTCACTCTTTAGTGTCCCTGGTCTCCCAGCTGTGTGCGTCACTCTTTAGTGCCCCTGGTCTCCCAGCTGTGTGCGTCACTCTTTAGTGTCCCCTGGTCTCCAAGCTGTGTGCGTCACTCTTTAGTGTCCCCTGGTCTCCCAGCTGTGTGCGTCACTCTTTAGTGTCCCTGGTCTCCCAGCTGTTTGCGTCACTCTTTAATGTCCCCTGGTCTCCCAGCTGTGTGCGTCACTCTTTAGTGTCCCCTGGTCTCCCAGCTGTGTGCGTCACTCTTTAGTGTCCCCTGGTCTCCCAGCTGTGTGCGTCACTTTTTAGTGTCCCCTGGTCTCCAAGCTGTGTGCGTCACTCTTTAGTGTCCCTGGTCTCCAAGCTGTGTGCGTCAGTCTTTAATGTCCCCTGGTCTCCCAGCTGTGTGCGTCACTCTTTAGTGTCCCTGGTCTCCAGCTGTGTGCGTCACTCTTTAGTGTCCCCTGGTCTCCCAGCTGTGTGCGTCACTTTTTAGTGTCCCTGGTCTCCAAGCTGTGTGCGTCACTCTTTAGTGTCCCTGGTCTCCAAGCTGTGTGCGTCAGTCTTTAGTGTCCCCTGGTCTCCAGCTGTGTGCGTCACTCTTTAGTGTCCCCTGGTCTCCGTTGTGTGCGTCACTCTTTGCTGTGTGCGTCACTCTTTAGTGTCCCTGGTCTCCGTTGTGTGCATTTACAGCGCAGTCCTGTAAACTATAAATCTAAACAAAAGTAAAAAATGCACCACTTTAACAGCAGCATCATCGCTGAAGAACGTCACTACAGAACAGAGTATTTGTACTTTTACTTCATTTTGTACTTCTGCTACACACACCTACAGTGCTTGCTTTTGTAGATTGTATAACACACACACGCACACACACACACACACACACAAACAAACACACACACACCACACACACACACACACACACACAACACACACACACCACACACACACACACACACACTGAAGGATGTGGGTGTCAGAATAGAAACAGTGAATGAGTTTCTCTTTAGTACTTCATCTCGCGAGGTTACCACCACAAAGTCTTTATCAACTGGATGAAATACTGCATGTCCTTGATGTGTGTGTGTGGGTGTGTGGTGTGTGTGTGTGGTGTGTGTGTGTGTGTGTGGTGTGTGTGTGTGTGTGTGTGTGTGTGAGAGAGGCAGAACATTATGTCTGTTGGCTTTAATGTCGGGCATTCATGGTGCAAAATATTCTTCCTTGTGAATGTTTAACAGGAGTCTGAACAGTTTGAAGGTTTTCACCTTGTTCAGACTCTCAGATACTTTGAAGAGAAAATCAATATCTTGTATACGAGTTGAATAGGAACAGGTGTATATCAGTATGTAGTGTCTCTACTTTAAAGAGTTCCTCTTCTGCTGATGTTCAGGTGTATATGTAGTGTCTCTACTTTAAAGAGTTCCTCTTCTGCTGATGTTCAGGTGTATATCAGTATGTAGTGTCTCTACTTTAAAGAGTCCTCTCCTGCTGATGTTCAGGTGTATATCAGTATGTAGTGTCTCTACTTTAAAGAGTCTCCTGCTGATGTTCAGGTGTATATCAGTATGTAGTGTCTCTACTTTAAAGAGTCCTCTCCTGCTGATGTTCAGGTGTATATCAGTATGTAGTGTCTCTACTTTAAAGAGTCCTCTCCTGCTGATGTTCAGGTGTATATCAGTATGTAGTGTCTCTACTTTAAAGAGTCCTCTCCTGCTGATGTTCAGGTGTATATCAGTATGTAGTGTCTCTACTTTAAAGAGTCCTCTCCTGCTGATGTTCAGGTGTATATCAGTATGTAGTGTCTCTACTTTAAAGAGTCCTCTCCTGCTGATGTTCAGGTGTATATCAGTATGTAGTGTCTCTACTTTAAAGAGTCCTCTCCTGCTGATGTTCAGGTGTATATCAGTATGTAGTGTCTCTACTTTAAAGAGTCCTCTCCTGCTGATGTTCAGGTGTATATCAGTATGTAGTGTCTCTACTTTAAAGAGTCCTCTCCTGCTGATGTTCAGGTGTATATCAGTATGTAGTGTGTCTACTTTAAAGAGTCCTCTCCTGCTGATGTTCAGGTGTATATCAGTATGTAGTGTCTCTATTTAAAGAGTCCTCTCCTGCTGATGTTCAGGTGTATATCAGTAGTGTTTCTACTTTAAAGAGTCCTCTCCTGCTGATATTTAAAAACGGCCTGTCCCAAATATGCAGCTAGTGTTTTGTTGTGTTTTGTTTTTTCTAATTCACAACAAAGCGCTCCGGGGATGAGAAACCTTGATAGAGGATGCAGTTTCTTTCGTATGGGAATATCATTTAGCGAGGCCAAATTGAGATGGATTCTGGGATGTTGAACAGCAGGGTCACTGGGGCCTGCTTAAATATTGATGAAATGAGGCCGTGGGAACACGGTGTTGATAAATGAAGCTGCTGGTTTCTGCTATTATCTTTCTCCGTGTACCTCTCCTACACGTGCTAACAGGTCTACATCACGCAGGACAGCAGCCTGAAAGAGACGAGCGACAACGAGGGAGAGGAAGATTGAGGAGGTTTGATGAGCTACTGTCAGCAGGAGATTGTGTTTGGCTTAGATCCCGTGTGTGTGTGTGTGTGTGTGTGTGTGTGTATGTGTGTGTGTGTGTGTGTGTGTGTGTGTGTGTGTGTGTTTGTGCATGCATGAATTTGTTCATTCCCTCTCTCCTCTGTGAGCTCTTGCCAAAATAAGCTCATTACCATCACAGGAGCCAGGGCTGGAATTCAGAAATTCATTAGCTTGTACGATTTGCATAGTCTCGCTTTCCTCTGCAACTGTGTGTGTGTGTGTGTGTGTTCCCCTGTTATATGTGTGTGTTTGTGTGTGTGTGTGTGTATTTGTGTGTGTGTGTGTGTGGCTGCCGGCATTCCAACACACTCCTACCTGCTCCTCTGTCATGGTTTCTCTTCCCCTTGTGTGGCTGAATTAAAATGTTCCCCTCGCTCAGCTGCAGCGATTCATGTTCAAAGAAACTCCATCCTGAGAAGTAGAGACTGACAATTACTGCAACAAAGGCATGACCGACAGGGAGAGGAGCTTTAATTGAGTTAAAATTGAGTTTCTGAATAGATCATTGTGTTAATTTTAGAATAAATATACTTCTTTGCTTGGCAGGGTGCACGGGTACTCAGGAGAGGAGCGATATGAAATCTTTCTCATGGCCGTTTTGTGCTCTCTCATTCCTCTCCCAGCAGCCGCTATTCGTTTCTGATCTGTGATAACGCCGTGATCAATGCCTCGCCCGAGGAAACATATCAACGATTCAGCCTCAGTTACACAGAGCACCGGTTTGTTTGATACCTTTATCAGGAGATCAACCAGGAACATGTTACGTTTGACTCCAATTGATCTCACACAGGTTTACTCTGAGTCCAGCTCAGCAGGTTGTTTCGCATAATAGGGCTCCTTTAAGACAAAACCCAACTCTACTTTAAAGAGTCCTCTCCTGCTGATGTTCAGGTGTATATCAGTATGTAGTGTTCTCTACTTTAAAGAGTCCTCTCCTGCTAATGTTCAGGTGTATATCAGTATGTAGTGTCTCTACTTTAAAGAGTCTCTCCTGCTGATGTTCAGGTGTATATCAGTATGTAGTGTCTCTACTTTAAAGAGTCCTCTCCTGCTGATGTTCAGGTGTATATCAGTATGTAGTGTCTCTACTTTAAAGAGTCCTCTCCTGCTGATGTTCAGGTGTATATGTATGTGTCTCTACTTTAAAGAGTCCTCTTCTGCTGATGTTCAGGTGTATATCAGTATGTAGTGTGTCTACTTTAAAGAGTCCTCTCCTGCTGATGTTCAGGTGTATATCAGTATGTAGTGTCTCTACTTTAAAGAGTCCTCTCCTGCTGATGTTCAGGTGTATATCAGTATGTAGTGTCTCTACTTTAAAGAGTCCTCTCCTGCTGATGTTCAGGTGTATATTAGTGTCTCTACTTTAAAGAGTTCCTCTTCTGCTGATGTTCAGGTGTATATCAGTATGTGTGTGTCTACTTTAAAGAGTCCTCTCCTGCTGATGTTCAGGTGTATATCAGTATGTAGTGTCTCTACTTTAAAGAGTCCTCTCCTGCTGATATTCAGGTGTATATCAGTATGTAGTGTCTCTGCTTTAAAGAGTCCTCTCCTGCTGATGTTCAGGTGTATATCAGTATGTAGTGTCTCTACTTTAAAGAGTCCTCTCCTGCTGGTGTTCAGGTGTATATCAGTATGTAGTGTCTCTAATAACAATAATAATAATAACTTGAATTGATATAGCGCCTTTGATAACCTCAAGGTCGCTTTACAAAAAATACATACAAGGACAAGACTTAAAACATAAACATAAAACAGCGGGCAGAAATGGAAGTGTAAGTTGGGGGGAAGTGAGTTATTGTTGGAAGGCGATGTTGAACAGATGAGTTTTAAGGGTTGAGGTGAAGATGTTGAGAGAAGGGGCGTTGCGGATTACTGCAGGGAGGGAGTTCCAGAGGGTGGGGGCAGCGACACTGAAGGCACGGCCCCGAAGGTGCGGAGGCGTGAAGGTGGAATGGAGAGCAGGCCAGAGTCTGAGGATCGAAGGGTGCGGGACGGGATGTATGGGTGGAGGAGATCTGTGAGGGACTGAGGGGAGAGGGCATGGAGGGACTTGTAGGTGAGGAGGAGGAGTTTGTAAGTGATGCGGGACTTGACCGGGAGCCAATGGAGGTTGAAGAGACCTCACACCTACTTTAAAGAGTCCCATTGTGCTGAGTCATGGTTCACCCTCTCACCTGTTCCTGCTGATAATGGAGCCATGTTAACCTCAGAACTTTAAAAAGATCATTACCATCTCTTCTTCCTGTTACTCTGCACTCCATTAGTCGCTCTTCTCTTATTTCTGCACACAGATGATGAACCGTAACCCAGCGTTTGACTGTTTGAGCCGTTGTATTTTGAACAACGTCATTGTGTGTGTCTGAAAGCTAATGCATCTCTAAAATGCAGAGGTTAGAAAACATACTTTAAAGGTTAAGTGTAAAGTGTAAACGCTGCTGAGTCATGCAGAGCCCTTTAGCTTCATGTGTGTAAATGTTACTGAGGGAAACTCAGTGTGATTCCATCTGTCAGAAAGATATCGTGCAGCTGTTTGAAAGTTATTTCAATCCTTTACTGTCTGCAGAAAAGATTACTTAAGATAAGAAGTACTTTATTGATCCCAATTTGAGAAATGTTTGCGTTGCAGCAGCATAAACAGACATGGCATTGTACGATAACAATTTAAAGAAATAAACATTCCAAAATGTAAACATCTCAATAGAAATAAAATAGCATTAAAAAAAGATGTACAGATCTACACACAAGGGTTGCATTGTGGGTAATGTAGGCGCCAGGTTTTGACAAGGAAGAAGAACGTGTGGACTGAAGATGATAATATTTCTGATTCTGCAAAACCTATCCATCGGCCAGTGTGTGTGTGTGTGTGTGTGTGTGTGTGTGTGTGCAGACACAAAGCTTTTCTAAAGAACCTGCAGGAAAAGAATTCTCCATTTAGATATGGATACTTTACAGAGAGGACACACTACGAGGTGCTCAAGGACACACACACACACACACACACACACACACACACACACACACACACACACACACACACACACACACACACACACACACACACACACACACACACACACACACACACACACACACACACACAAAGGCAGTAAAGGCCAGAGGAATTGTCCGGGGCACTGTGGTGGCATATGTGTTTACATGTAGGTGCCACATTGTGTGTGTGAGTGTGTGTGTGAGTGTGTGTGTGTGTGTCTGTGGTGTGTGTGTGCGTGAGTGTGCTCCTGCATAAATACATAAGGGATCTCTTGATGAGACTGAGTCCTCCCAAGGCTCACTGCTTCTCCCCTTTTAGTTACACTGCAGTAATGAGGAGGGAGAAAAGGAACATGTGGACTCAATAATCAGAATAAATGTAGTCTCTTATCTGTGTGTGTGTGTGTGTGTGTGTGTGTGTGTGTGTGTGTGTGTGTGTGTGTGTGTGTGTGTGTGTGTGTGTGTGTGTGTGTGTGTGCTCATTAGGTATGTGCATCAGGTTTTGGCTCCTCAGAGAGATGTATGAGCTGATAACTATGAGCTTCAGGAAATTAATATTTGGCTGAATGGAGTGTGTTTTCTCTGCAGGAATGACTCAGTTAATGATAAGTGCGGAGGCACATTTCCGCAGAAAGCCGGAGAGATAAATGAAGCTCTAAACTCTTATAAAAGTTTTTACATTTTGACTTGAAAATAGAGTTCATTTGGGAGAAGCGGCTTTATGTGAAGAATGTGTTGAATGAAAAAGACTGCATCGAAACAACGAAACATAAAATCACATTTCCTTCATCATACTCTCCTTTATCACCGCTAGCATACTGGTTTTTGTTAGGAAGTTAAACAGGTCATAATTCTCTATACTATACATTTTATATTGCTTTGAAATCATCTGCATTTATCACAGTTTCTCACCAAAAACGAATCAGGACCTGCAATAATTTACCCACGACAAATAGTCCTGAATAGAGCTTGAACACTTCATGATTGAACTCAATGCAACCAGCATTAGCATTCACAAGCAGGGCTTACTGCTAACAACTAACCATCAGCTAACAGCTAACAAACCAACCCAGTCTCACGGCATTTCGTGTAATATTCACAAAATGAATGTAATCTATTGATTCGTGTTCACCAACACGATTCTCCCGTTTCGTTCGTGTCACACAGAACGATTTTAAAAGCAATGTATTCTATTGGTCGTGTGTTTCGTGCCTGCACCACGTCTTTTTGTCCGGTCGGGTCTTGGAAGACCGGAAGCTGTGTGGTTCATAAAAACATTTTCTTACTTAATATCAAGCCACGATTATTGTTTTTATTTTAATTCTATAATGTCTGACTTTTTGAAATGGGGCTCAAAGCCTCGAATACTGAAATCTGTCTTTTTTACTTTTTTCCCTTCTAATTTGTTGCTGTTTGGTGCAGCACGAAACACACGACCAATAGAAATACATTGTTCTAAAATCGTTCTGTGTGACACAAAAAAATGGGGAAATCGTGTTGGTGAATACGAATCAATAGATTAATTTCGTGACTATAACACGAAATGCCGTGAGACTCATGGGTTGAACTAACAGCTAAAAACTAACAGCTAACGGCTAAGAACTAACGGCTAACAACTAATAACAGCTAACATCTAACGGGTAACAGCTAACAGCTAACGGCTAACCACTAACAGCTAACGGCTAACAACTAACGGCTAACAACTATAACAGCTAACATCTAACGGGTAACAGCTAACAACTAACAGCTAACAACTAACGCTAACAGCTAATAACAGCTAACATCTAACGGGTAACAGCTAACAAACAGCTTACAACTAACGCTAACAGCTAACAACTTTGAGCTAACAACTAACAGCTAACGGCTAAAAACTAACAGCTAACAACTAACGCTAACAGCTAACAACTATGAGCTAACAACTAACAGCTAACGGCTAAAAACTAACAGCTAACAACCAACAACTTACATCTAACAGCTAATAGTTATAATGAATAAGCTTTGACGTGTGATTTGATATGACGGTTAAGATAGCAGCTGTGTAAAGTAATAGAAATGATGCAGCTGTAGGCCTATATATAAAGTAATATCAATTATCCCCAGCTTTCCTTCTTATTCACCTACAGCTTCCCCCCTCGTTCCTTTGAACATCCCTTAATGTTTCTGATTGCACGTGTGCAGCTAACACGCTAATGTCTTTCTCTGCAGGCATTTCATTCTTCTTCAATTTAGCGTCAAGCTTTCTCATGATTGGTTACCTAGCAGCTGTAATTGAATTGTTATAATTGGCAAAACGGAAACAAAATCAGCCGCCATCGTGCGCGCCTGTGTATGTGCGTGTGTGCGTGTGTGTGTGTGTAAGTGTGTAATGTGTAAGTGGTCATGGATGTGTGTGCAGTGGTGCTAGTTGATGTGATTAACTTCGTGAGATGAAACATGAATAAAATATTTCCCCTTACTCTGTAACGAGACATCTCCAGTAACGAGCCCAATTTTCCACTAATGACCGACCTGGGAGATTACACACACACACACACACACACACACACACACACACACACACACACACACACACACCACACACACACACACACACACACACACACACACACACACACACACACACACACACACACACACACACACACACACACACACACACACACACACACACACACACACACACACATTGTTTTCTTTCAGTCACATGAAATACTTTCTCAAAGCTTACTCTACTCTTAATTTGTTTTTTAATTTTTAAATTGATGTCATTAATCATCTTGTTCTGAGAATCAACAGGTTCTGCATATTTTGAACATGAAACTGTTACTGGTTGTTTTTTGCTGCCAAATAAAATAGCTTTGAGCTTTTTGAGGCTGAATTACTCTTGTAAAGAGTAAGTACAGTTGGGTTTTACTTTAGTGACGTGATGCAGGGTTTGAAGAAGCCTTTAGTTAGGTACAAGTAGAAATACTGCAGTGTTCAAATACTCTATTACAAGTAAAAGTCCTACAAGTGTTTATTACTACCTTAAGTGTTTGCATTTCTACAATTATATCAGCAGGTATTTGCTCATAAGCCACACTATGATGCGATAAAGCTGGGAAAGAATCCATGTTATTATAATCCATGCTAACGGGAAACCGATTGAAGAATGTAATGGTTGTCCAAATGTGTTTTTTGCAAGAAATAAATATTGTAAATCCTTAGAAGAAAGACAATAACGTAACAGCTATAGATGCCTGAAATGTGTCCAACCAATGCATTGAAATGAAATGGAAATACAGTTTTTAGGAAGTGGATTTTGTAGTGTGACAGGTGAGGAGTAAGTGACTCCTGACAGCAGGTTATATAAAGAGGTTATATGGAAAAGAGAGAAGTGTGTGTCCTCTGAGCTGCACTTCAGTACAACAGCATGTTAAATACATATCTGAGAAACTGGAGCATGACCGAACACTCTGTAATGTTGCTCTGCCTCGGAGACGCTCCGGCAATCGGACACGCAACTTTCCTACCGGCGGAGGAATACATATTTAGATGTAGGCTTCATAACATCTATTTTTCACATGTCCTGGATCTTTTCTCAGGGCTGCAGGAACACTGAGTGTCTGTGAGGTTATCAAAAACAGAAATCATGGCAGGGTTTGGATTTACTTGGTTTGTTTTCAGCGCAGATGTAGCTTGGGTGATATACCATGAGTTTTCCTTTTACCCTCCCAGTAAGAACATTTGTTCTGGACTCCTCAGAAGATAGAAATCATACATATCAAAAGTCAAATGACCTCAACATATTAACACATGGCGCAGAGATGTGGTATTCTGTGTTGGTCCCTGAAGGCATCATCTCCCTGGTCCAATGGGATTTATCAATGTGATTTTGGATTATAATCTCTGTGTCAACAAACGTTTATGATATTTACACGTTTAGGTCAGCGGGATAATCTCCACATATTAACACCAATTTATGATTTCTGAAGTAAAAATATATTGTTGGGCTATAAAGGAACTACAGCACGGTCACATGACTTCACGTCACCACCGCTAAGCTAAAGGAGGCTAACGTTGGGCTATAAGGAACTACAGCACGGTCACATGACTTCACGTCACCACCGCTAAGCTAAAGGAGGCTAATGTTGGGCTATAAAGGAACTACAGCACGGTCACATGACTTCACGTCACCACCGCTAAGCTAAAGGAGGCTAACGTTGGGCTATAAAGGAACTACAGCACGGTCACATGACTTCACGTCACCACCGCTAAGCTAAAGGAGGCTAATGTTGGGCTATAAAGGAACTACAGCACGGTCACATGACTCACGTCACCACCGCTAAGCTAAAGGAGGCTAATGTTGGGCTATAAAGGAACTACAGCACGGTCACATGACTTCACGTCACCACCGCTAAGCTAAAGGAGGCTAATGTTGGGCTATAAAGGAACTACAGCACGGTCACATGAATTCACGTCACCACCGCTAAGTTAAAGGCGGCTAATGTTGGCCTATAAAGGAACTACAGCACGGTCACATGACTTCACGTCACCACCGCTAAGCTAAAGGAGGCTAACGTTGGGCTATAAAGGAACTACAGCACGTTCACATGACTTCACGTCAACACCGCTAAGCTAAAGGAGGCTAATGTTGGGCAATAAAGGAACTACAGCACGGTCACATGACTTCACGTCACCACCGCTAAGCTAAAGGAGGCTAATGTTGGGCTATAAAGGAACTACAGCACGTTCACATGACTTCACGTCAACACCGCTAAGCTAAAGGTGGCTAATGTTGGGCTATAAAGGAACTACAGCACGGTCACATGACTTCACGTCACCACCGCTAAGCTAAAGACGGCTAATGTTGGGCTATAAAGGAACTACAGCACGGTCACATGACTTCACGTCACCACCGCTAAGCTAAAGGAGGCTAACGTTGGGCTATAAAGGAACTACAGCACGTTCACATGACTTCACGTCAACACCGCTAAGCTAAAGGAGGCTAATGTTGGGCTATAAAGGAACTACAGCACGGTCACATGACTTCACGTCACCACCGCTAAGCTAAAGGAGGCTAATGTTGGGCTATAAAGGAACTACAGCACGTTCACATGACTTCACGTCAACACGCTAAGCTAAAGGTGGCTAATGTTGGCTATAAAGGAACTACAGCACGGTCACATGACTTCACGTCACCACCGCTAAGCTAAAGACGGCTAATGTTGGCTATAAAGGAACTACAGCACGGTCACATGACTTCACGTCACCACCGCTAAGCTAAAGGAGGCCAATGTTGGGCATAAAGGAACTACAGCACGGTCACATGACTTCACGTCACCACCGCTAAGCTAAAGGAGGCTAACGTTGGGCTATAAAGGAACTACAGCACGTCACATGACTTCACTTCACCACCGCTAAGCTAAAGGAGGCTAACGTTGGGCTATAAAGGAACTACAGCACGGTCACATGACTTCACGTCACCAACGCTAAGCTAAAGGTGGCTAACGTTGGGCTATAAAGGAAACTACAGCACGGTCACATGACTTCACGTCACCACCGCTAAGCTAAAGGCGGCTAATGTTGGGCTATAAAGGAACTACAGCACGGTCACATGACTTCACGTCACCACCGCTAAGCTAAAGGCGGCTAATGTTGGGCTATAAAGGAACTACAGCACGGTCACATGACTTCACGTCACCACGCTAAGCTAAAGGAGGCTAATGTTGGGCTATAAAGGAACTACAGCACGGTCACATGACTTCACGTCACCACCGCTAAGCTAAAGGCGCTAATGTTGGGCGTGATGTCGTTTAGTTATGGGTTGATTTTTTTACTAACCTTGCTCTTTACCCTTAAACAATCATGCTAGCTATTCATATAACCTCTTGCAAACATGTACATGTGCATATGTTCAATTATTTCTCTGCATTAAGGCTCCTAACTGGATATTTATTCAGTTCTTCGCTCCATAAATTCAGATCATGAACCAAAATGATTTGATGAATTTTCGCGTCCTAACCAGAGCAATAAGGTCTGCAGTCTCACTGTGAGGAAGAACGTGCAGTTTAAGAAATCCTCCCTCGGTCACCTTTCTGAATATGAATTCAGATTATTAGGAGCTCTATTGTCTACCCTACATTCAATTATAGCGGAGAGTAATCTGTGAACTATTAGGTGTTTGTAATCCCCTTACTCTCCGTTTAATTCAGAATATCACACGACTGGCTTCAGAATACATAACCACATATTATATATAT
>JAAKFY010000012.1:3312050-3349550 GCA_011823955.1 Dissostichus mawsoni
CCCCCCCCCCCCCCCCCCTTATCACCTGAATCTCCTCCTAGAGCACCATTGAGTTCTTGTAGTGTAAGGTTACTATAATAAACAATATAAAATATGATATTAAAGTGCACAAAGACAGTTGTCATAAAGGGGGAAAGCATCTAAAGAAACCAAAACAGTTGTTCTACCATAGCTCTAAACACATGGACGTTTTATCTTTAGATTTGTTTTAGTTGCTGCAGTTTCTGGCCCGTTCACATGGGATTAATTGCCCTGAAAAAAGCAACTTTCTGAACAATCGTTATTGTAAAATGTCAGATATGTTGTTTAAAGCCTCTCAGGTGCCTCTCAGGTCTCCTGCCTCTCTGTGTTACATCATATTAAAGTGAATATCTTCGGGGTTTGGACGGACACACATGGTTTGCAGTATTGTCTGAGTCTCTCGACAACACTGCTGCTTATTAATCTGATACCTAATTAGCATATGGTAATGCTAATTGAAGAGAGACTCAGATGAGCTCATTAACATTTTAACGGGCTGCACAGAAAGAGGAAGTTCAAAGGATCGTCGATCTATTCATCCATATAGGAAACTGATTGCTGGATCTACCTCTACTTTAAAGAGTCCTCTCTGCTGATGTTCAGGTGTATATCAGTATGTAGTGTCTCTACTTTAAAGAGTCCTCTCCTGCTGATGTTCAGGTGTATATCAGTATGTAGTGTCTCTACTTTAAAGAGTCCTCTCCTGCTGATGTCAGGTGTATATCAGTATGTAGTGTCTCTACTTTAAAGAGTCCTCTCCTGCTGATGTTCAGGTATATATCAGTATGTAGTGTCTCTACTTTAAAGAGTCCTCTCCTGCTGATGTTCAGGTGTATATCAGTATGTAGTGTCTCTACTTTAAAGAGTCCTCTCCTGCTGATGTTCAGGTGTATATCAGTATGTAGTGTCTCTACTTTAAAGAGTCCTCTCCTGCTGATGTTCAGGTATATATCAGTATGTAGTGTCTCTACTTTAAAGAGTCCTCTCCTGCTGATGTTCAGGTGTATATCAGTATGTAGTGTCTCTACTTTAAAGAGTCCTCTCCTGCTGATGTTCAGGTGTATATCAGTATGTAGTGTCTCTACTTTAAAGAGTCCTCTCCTGCTGATGTTCAGGTGTATATCAGTATGTAGTGTCTCTACTTTAAAGAGTCCTCTCCTGCTGATGTTCAGGTGTATATCAGTATGTAGTGTCTCTACTTTAAGAGTCTTCTCCTGCTGATGTTCAGGTGTATATCAGTATGTAGTGTCTCTACTTTAAAGAGTCCTCTCCTGCTGATGTTCAGGTGTATATCAGTATGTACTGTCTCTACTTTAAAGAGTCCTCTCCTGCTGATGTTCAGGTGTATATCAGTATGTAGTGTCTCTACTTTAAAGAGTCCTCTCCTGCTGATTTCAGGTGTATATCAGTATGTAGTGTCTCTACTTTAAAGAGTCCTCTCCTGCTGATGTTCAGGTGTATATCAGTATGTAGTGTCTCTACTTTAAAGAGTCCTCTCCTGCTGATGTTCAGGTGTATATCAGTATGTAGTGTCTCTACTTTAAAGAGTCCTCTCCTGCTGATGTTCAGGTGTACATCAGTATGTGGTGTCTCTACTTTAAAGAGTCCTCTCCTGCTGATGTTCAGGTGTACATCAGTATGTAGTGTCTCTACTTTAAAGAGTCCTCTCCTGCTGATGTTCAGGTGTACATCAGTATGTAGTGTCTCTACTTTAAAGGTCCTCTCCTGCTGATGTTCAGGGTATATCAGTATGTAGTGTCTCTACTTTAAAGAGTCCTCTCCTGCTGATGTTCAGGTGTATATCAGTATGTAGTGTCTCTACTTTAAAGAGTCCTCTCCTGCTGATGTTCAGGTGTATATCAGTATGTAGTGATTGCTCCTTCGGAATGCTTGGGATTTCGCTGTAGTGACAATAAAAGGAATCTAATTGAATCTAATGAAGATATTTCAAAGATGTTGACGGTCAACAACCAGAATAGCTCGACATTGGGTGTGTTTTCGCACAGTTTGACGCGCTGACAGGTGGGAGTTGTGTTTTTAATGAGGCCTAAAGGGAAGGACGTGACAACACACTCTTTGTGTTTCTGCGAGGTCTTAATTTGCCACGTTAAGTGAATAACCTTTACACACATCCTTGATTAAAGCAAACAGGCGATGAAAGGGCAGGATGTGCATTATGAGGGACAAAGCCTTCGTACAGAAATCAACAAGTTCTGACGGATCCTTCAAAAGCTTTGATTCATAGTTAGAAGCTACTTTGAAATACTTGAAATCCTTTGGAAACCGTTTTAAAAAGGTTTAAATTCCGTCCGTCCGTCCGTCCGTCCGTCCGTCCGTCCATCCATCCATCCATCCATCCATCTATATCTATCTGTCTGTCTGTCTGTCTGTCCGTCCATCCATCCATCCATCCATCCATCCATCCATCTATATCTGTCCGTCCGTCCGTCCGTCCGTCCGTCCGTCCGTCCGTCCGTCCGTCCATCCATCCATCCATCCATCCATCTATATCTATCTGTCTGTCTGTCTGTCCGTCCGTCCGCGTCCGTCCGTCCGTCCGTCCGTCCGTCCGTCCGTCGTCCGTCCGTCCGTCCGTCCGTCCGTCCGTCCGTCCGTCCGTCCATCCATCCATCTATCTATATCTATCTATCTGTCTGTCTGTCTGTCTATCTGTCCGTCCGTCCGTCCGTCCGTCCGTATCTATCACCATCTATCTATCTATCTATCCATCTATCTACTATGTGTTTTATCTTTAATGGAAAATGAAATGTAATTATCTGGAGTGAAGTCGTGGCTCTTCAGGAGGATTTCTCATTAAAAACACGATGTTTATTACAGCTGTTCTCCACTCGGCAGGCGATGATCTCTCAGAGTCAGCAGGTGAGACTCATCTGTAATTACATGTCCGCTGTCTGCACACACAAATCCAATTAAGTGCTTTTATAAAGATGAACGAGGATCTGCTGTCAGAGGATTTCATTATTACAGACCTGGATTTTATCAGCCGAGAGACACGGGAACGGCTCTCATGCAGAAATATTCATATTATTTCCCTAAAATCTGTTATAAATTACTCGTTTAAACTTGATAAATGTTAATCATAACACTATGTCTAAAAGAGCCTAGACCTGGATGTCTGGTTCTACCTAGAAGAGACATAACATTCAAATTAATACCTTAAGTTATACCGTGATATTTTATGAGGCGTTTGACGTTTTGTGAAAATCTCATACCATTACAACCTTAAATACGGACAATATGTTGACTTATACTTAAAGTCATGGGTTAGAGTTTGCTCACTACTTGCTTAACTATAAGTCAACAGTTTGTCTTGCTCATACTGAAGTTAAATCAATTAAATGAGACCCATTACAACCCATATTTACATTAATTATAAGTTCGTTTTAAAGCACGTCTGATTGTAGTTTAAAGGCCCAGACACACCAAGCTGACACCAAAGAACACGTCCCGACGGACCCGATTGTTGTGTCGCCTCGCGTCTCTGCGTCTTGGCCAACAGTCGCACTGGAACACACCGCAAAGACTTCAGCCGACGGCCAAGAAGCACGTACGCACTGCGCATGCGTGAGTGGCAATAACTCTCCTTACCAGCAGGCGGCGGTAGTGTGTATTCATCATTGAAAAGAGGCAACAACCGGAAGACTGACTGCGTGATAACCGAGAGAAGAAGAACAGACTGCGTGATATAAACAAACAACAAATAGCGTGTGCGTTCCATTTTCCCTCTGCAGCGAGAAGCTCACGGGGCTTTCCCGAACCTGTGTCGAGAGCTGGAGTTAAAGGAAATCTCAGATTTGCCTTCTTCATAGTTTGTTTGGGTCCCTCACTTCCGTTTCGCTTCTCATGCACTGATTCGCTAGCTGAACAGCCAATCAGAGTGATTTCTTTAGCCGACGGCCTTTTACCGACAGCCTACCGATTCAACATGTCGAATCGGCGGCGGAAGGTGTCGGCACGGCCGAAAAGACACCACGGGGCGGGACGCACCAATCTGAGCAGGGCGACACGACGCTCATCGACGGCCCGACATCTATCGACGCCGAAAATCTGCTCGGTGTGTAAGGACCTTAATAGTTCATTTCTAAAAACAGATAAAAGCCATTAAGCCAGAAGTTATATGGACTTAAATGGAAATTACTGGAACCCGAATTAGTTCGCTGAAAGTTACAAACTGCAAATACACTGGATGTTCCTGAATGCATCATATAAAAGGTATAACACTTCATTTTTCTCAGGTGTTTTGACACCGACGCACCTTCACATTGTTCTCTGTGAATCTGGATGTGTGTAAAACTGAACGCTGTCTTTGTTTTAGCCTCCCTAAATCAAAATGGAGGCTAAAGTGTCAGAAGATTGTTCCCACGTGAAACTCCTCCACTTCTTTATCAGCAGCAGGTGTGGTTTGTGTGCCGAGTGCAAAACAAATAAAGAAACTCCAGATTAAACACACTTTCTGTGGATCACACTGTGCAAACATCTGGGAACGTTAATGAGAGAAAGCCACAAAACTGCCTTTGATTTTCTTTCTTTCCATTAAACAAACACTACGAGATGCCAGGTCTAACACCATGTTTACTTATTTCAAGTCCAATTAACGTCAACATTTAGACTTGTATACTTATTCGAAATCAAATGAGTGAGATCAAAACTTTCAAATTGGACTTATACTTATTTTAAATCCAATTACTTAGGAAGTAAGAGAGAATGTTGACTTATCTCACATGTCTGTAAATATCATTCCTGAAGTGAATATCACTGATTAATGGAGTTAAAGTCTAATAATCAAAACTCACATGTTAGGTGGTATTCATTTGTGGACGTTATAATTGATCCATTAAACTGATTTTGTTTTTTAGGATGACGTATCTTCGACCATCTCTCAAAATATGTTCATCTAATGATAGAAGCAGAGGAAAGCAGCAGATCTTCACATTAAAAGCTGCAAACAGATGCTTTTCTGCAGGTTTTCTTGGAAAGATAACGTATTTATTCTTAAATCATCATCGTTCACACATCTGTTTCATTCTGTCACAACTTCTTAGACGTATTTATCTCAATTTATGCTGCATTTTAAATCAAAATCAGCAACAATCCTGACTATACTGTACTAAAATTGGACTTATACTTATTTTAAATCCAATTACTTAGGTCAGGGGGGTCAAACTCAAATACACAGTGGGCCAAAATAAAGAAATGGGTACTAGTGGAGGGCCGGACTGGTTCAATGTTTATTGAATGAACTTATTGCACATATTAAACCTGGAACTAACAAAGCTTAAATGATTGCCTATAAAAACAACATTAAACATTAAATAATCAGTTGCATTAATTTCTTATGGCTCTATCTGCAGCTTCTCCAGAGTCATTTCTTATGGCTCTATCTGCAGCTTCTCCAGAGTCATTTCTTATGGCTCTATCTGCAGCTTCTCCAGAGTCATTTCTTATGAGTACATTTCTCCACAGGCCAACAACAGCTTCAAGAAAACTATTTCCCTCAAAGAGAAAACCAAACATGCCCTGTTGTCTCAAGAGAGAAAGTGCAGAAGGAAACATCCATTAAACTCAGTGTGCTGCTCTGTGATGCTAGTTCAAGCAGATACTTGGCATCTCATCTCGGGTGCAAGTTCATCAATGTTGGGCTCAGGCTCTGAGCTGAGGAGACCCTCAGGATGGAGTGAAGGTGTGCGTGCAATATACCGGAGGGTCACATCTAATAGGAATTAGAAATTATCCTGCGGGCCGAATTAAATCCCCCACGGGCCGGATTGGGCCCCCGGGCCTTGAGTTTGACACGTGTGTGACTTAGGTAGTAAGAGAGGATTTTGACTTGTATCGATGGTTATTCGAACAAATCAATGTATTTTTTCTTTGTTTTAAGTAGACCACAAGTATTGGATTATAAATCAAACATTTCACTTGTAGTTGTTTTTTTTTTTGAATCAAATGAATGATATAGTAAGACAAACATGTGCTCATCCTCATGGTATACTCAAAGTAACATTCAAGTAATACGTTATGTCAATGATTAGTTAGTAATCAAACAAAACTATTGACAAAAGAGCCTAATTTCCTGTTGTTTTGTTTTCTTCTGGTCAGAAAGGAACAAATAAAGCAACTCCAACTCCTTTTAAACAGATAAATACATCATTTGGTGCCATGTGTATCTTTACGAGTCAGTAGATCAACACTATGGGGTGTTAAATGGGTTATTTATACTCTTTAAGTCAACATTTTGAGTCATTCTCACGGTAAATCAAAGCAATGAGGCGGAAAGCGTCCGACTTGTGACTTATACTCAATGCACGCTTATTTTAAACAATTGAATGAGATAATATATAGAAATTGAGTAATAGTCAAGGTTTACTTGTGGAGAATCTACAGAGGAAACATTTGACTCATCAAAGTAATGCCATAACCCAACAGGGTTGTCTCGTCAGATTTGTTAGTTTTTTGATCCTTGTTTATTTGTATTAGCGTTATTTCTCGGTTAAATTATTAATATCGTCAAGTCCGCGTCTGCTAACCCTTTTGTTGTCTGTCATTTCCTGTTTCACTTTGGTAATCTCCTCTCTCATTTCAGGTAGTTTGACTCCTACCCATGTGTGTTCACTGACCTGATGACCTGCCCCGCCCTTATTGTTTGCACCTGTAGAGTCCCTTGTGTGTGTATTTATTCTGTGTTTTCTCTCTGTGCCAAGTGCCAGATCGTTTCGAGACTAAAGGTCCTTACACACCAAGCTGACACCAAAGAACACCAAAGAACACCAAAGAACACCAAAGAACACCAAAGAACACGTCCCGACGGAACGTCGCCTCGCGTCTCTGCGTCTTGGCCAACAGTCGCACTGGAACACACCGCAAAGACTTCAGCCGACGGCCAAGAAGCACGTACGAACTGCGCATGCGTGAGTGGCAATAACTCTCCTTACCAGCAGGCGGCGGTAGTGTGTATTCGTCATTCAAAAGAGGCAACAACCGGAAGACAGACTGCGTGATAACCGAGAGAAGAGACAGACTGCGTGATATAAACAAACAACAAATAGCGTGTGCGTTCCATTCTCACTCTACAGCGAGAAGCTCACGGGGCTTTCCCGAACCTGTGTCGAGAGCTGGAGTTAAAGGAAATCTCAGATTTGCCTTCTTCATAGTTTGTTTGGGTCCCTCACTTCCGTTTCGCTTCTCATGCACTGATTCGCTAAGCTGAACAGCCAATCAGGTTTCTTTGCCGCCGATTCAAAATGTCGAATCGGCGGCGGAAGGTGTCGGCACGGCCGAAAAGACACGAGGGTGCAGGACGCACCAATCTGAGCAGGGCGACACGACGCTCATCGACGGCCCGACATCTATCGACGCCGAAAATCGGCTCGGTGTGTAAGGACCTTAAGAGTCGAGCCTTCCATCTTTGAACCTTACACATATCAGTTGTGAATTGTCTGCCAGTTGAAATCTGAGCCAGAGTAAGTTTTGTTAGTATTTAGTAAAGTCATTTTTTGGAGTCCATGTTTATTGAGTGCTTTGTATTCCCCTGCAAATCACCTGAAGAAAAATCCTTTTTTGAACCGTCCTTTTTTGTCTGGAGTCGTGCATTTGGGTCCAATCATTGTCTTGCTCCAGTCGTCACAAAAAGTCAACACAATTGTACAAACATCTTCTATGAAAGTGTTCATTAAAACATCAATTGAATGAATAAAGTCCTGAGAAAGACCTGATAAAGAGCGTATGTTTGTTTTAAATCACTGAATAAGCCAAAAATGTATCTTATACTCATAATAATACTTATTTTAAGTGGGAAAAGTAATGACATAATAAGTCAAAATGTTGATTTAGTGAGTTAAGAAAAAGCAACTTCCACATAAAAATGAGCGGTGATGCTTTGATGATTTCTGGCAAAGAGAGAGTGTTTTTAGTTTTTATCCGACTTGTTTCGTCCTGTTTGGGCGGAAATGTTGTTCATCGGGGACTTGAGGCAGTAATCTTGGAGATGACGAACTTGTGTGATTGGTGGAGGCGTGATTGATTGATTGATTGTTCTCTGACAGTGAGTGTTAATGGAGAGTCTTATTCAATCTGAACAAATCACTCTCACACACACTCACATGAAACACACAGCTCAGCCTGATGAACACACTTTGAACTACACTTATTCAATATTTAGTGATTATTATAACGGGTCTGAAGAGTTTAGTGTGAGAGCAAAGAGAGACGGAAACTGAGCGGTTAGAGATCAGTGTTTCAACCAGACTCACTCTTTACCGGAAAGATGTAGAGATATTAGTTAATTGGAGATATAATTCTACAGGTAAGTTCATTGATTGTGGGAGGAAGTGAACTACATGGAAACATATCCTTATTGGACCTCATCGGCTCTTATATTCTCACAGTGATACATGAGACACGTCGTTATCAATGAATCAAACAAACAATGAAAAGCCAGACGTACAATTTTTTCCAGCAGCTCTTAAACGCAACATGCTGAGGATGTAAATATCACATGTCATTTTTATAGCATTTCTGAAGTAAATAACACTGATTATTGGAGTTAAAGTGTAATAATCAAAACTGACATTTATACAGTTAGGTGGTATTTGTTTTGTGGACGTAGAAAAACATTTTAATTGATCGATGAAACTGATTTTTAGGATGACGTGTCTTCAACATTCACTCCCAATATGTTCACTTAATGATACAAAACAGAGGAAAAGCAGCATATCCTCACATTAAAAGCTGCAAATAGATTCATTTCTGCAGGTTTTCGTGGAAAAATAACTTATGTATTCTTAAATCATCATCGTTCACATATCTGTGTCATGTATCACAACTTCTTAGTCTAATTCATCTCAATCTATGCTGCATTTTAAATCAAAATCAGCAACAGCCTGACTACACTGTCTTTATTTACCAGCTCATTAGTTTATTTAACATTTTAACCACTGTATATTATTTATTTTATACGTCATATTTACATTATAGATACACATTAATGCTCTTCTCTTTGTACCCTTTCTGGTTAGATGCTATCCTTTCGTGTCTCAGTACTTTGTGCAATGACATTATATAACTTATTTGTTTTATAACACTTTTACTCACAGATATAGAATACTCCTGGTTACAAAACAACCACTGACTCACCTTCACATGGAGTCTCTCAAACACCCATTACACATGATCCAACATCCATAATCCCAGTCACGACCAATTACACCAAGCAGCCAATTATATACACTGCCCTCCCCCCCCCACCCCCCAAATAATGCATGCATCATATCTCGAGGAGAGGTGTAAAAAATAAAAATAATAACACGTTTCCGGTTAACTTCTTATTTCCACGCAAGTAAATCCCCTGAGAGAAAACACGATCCAAACGCTGTGTAACATCTGTCCGCGCGCGTGTGTGTGTGTGTGTGTTTGTGTAGAGAGAGCTGCACTCACCTGTGCTCGCGGTGTCTGAGTCTCCGCTTCTTCTGTCGATGCTGCTCACTGCTCTGCGCGGATATCTGTGTGTGTGTGTGTGTGTGTGTGTGTGGTGTGTGTGTGGTGTTCGATCTGCGCAGCTCCGTGCGGTTTGTGGAGATGAAGTGCGCAGCTTTTGTTCAGCCCTTGAGTATGTTATTATTCTCAGAGGTTGAGTTTCCTGTGGGTCTGCAGACTGTGATGATTTTTGCAGGAAATACTGAGACCCCCCCCCCGAAAAAAAAAGAAATCGTCAATGGGCCACCCCGATATTTTGTGTGCGCTATCAACAGTTAATAATTATTGCATGACTTCATAGAATGATTTTTTAAAAACATGGTGATGTTTTAGGTTTCTTAGACTGACGATATACTTATAAAATATAAAAAACACCTTCATATTTGTTGTATCTTTGTATAAAATAAGGACAATAATAGCCGTTATTTTTTATAAAAATCTTAATTTGAGAAGTAAATAAAGCTGGCAAATCAATGAATGAATGAGAGTCGTACTGCTCAGTGAATTGTATGACAATATTTATATAAATGTTTTTAAAAAAATCACACGATATGGAAGGTATTACAAAACATAAAGGCTGTTCCCTCTCCTGTAGTGTGTTCAATAGGTTTTATAGGTCATTAGCCACCTTTAGCTTAGCCTGAAGTCATGTGACCGTGCTGTAGTTCCTTTATAGCCCAACATTAGCCTCCTTTAGCTTAGCGGTGGTGACGTGAAGTCATGTGACCGTGCTGTAGTTCCTTTATAGCCCAACATTGCCACCTTTAGCTTAGCGGTGGTGACGTGAAGTCATGTGACCGTGCTGTAGTTCCTTTATAGCCCAACATTAGCCTCCTTTAGCTTAGCGGTGGAGACGTGAAGTCATGTGACCGTGCTGTACATTAGCCACCTTTAGCTTAGCGGTGGTGACGTGAAGTCATGTGACCGTGCTGTAGTTCCTTTATAGCCCAACATTAGCCTCCTTTAGCTTAGCGGTGGAGACGTGAAGTCATGTGACCGTGCTGTACATTAGCCACCTTTAGCTTAGCGTGGTGACGTGAAGTCATGTGACCGTGCTGTAGTTCCTTTATCGCCAACATTAGCCTCCTTAGCTTAGCGGTGGTGATGTGAAGTCATGTGACCGTGCTGTAGTTCCTTTATAGCCCAACATTAGCCGCCTTTAGCTTAGCGGTGGTGACGTGAAGTCATGACCGTGCTGTAGTTCCTTTATAGCCCAACATTAGCCGCCTTTAGCTTAGCGGTGGTGACGTGAAGTCATGTGACCGTGCTGTAGTTCCTTTATAGCCCAACATTAGCCACCTTTAGCTTAGCGGTGGTGACGTGAAGTCATGTGACCGTGCTGTAGTTCCTTTATAGCCCAACATTAGCCGCCCTTTAGCTTAGCGGTGGTGACGTGAAGTCATGTGACCGTGCTGTAGTTCCTTTATAGCCAACATTAGCCTCCTTTAGCTTAGCGGTGGTGACGTGAAGTCATGTGACCGTGCTGTAGTTCCTTTAAGCCAACATTAGCCCCATTTAGCTTAGCGGTGGTGACGTGAAGTCATGTGACCGTGCTGTACCTTAGCCACCTTTTAGCTTAGCGGTGGTTGACGTGAAGTCATGTGACCGTGCTGTAGTTCCGTTATAGCCAACATTAGCCTCCTTTAGCTTAGCGGTGGAGACGTGAAGTCGTGACCGTGCTGTACATTAGCCACCTTTAGCTTAGCGGTGGTGACGTTGAAGTCATGTGACCGTGCTGTAGTTCCTTTATCGCCCAACATTAGCCTCCTTTAGCTTAGCGGTGGTGATGTGAAGTCATGTGACCGTGCTGTAGTTCCTTTAAGCCCAACATTAGCCGCCTTTAGCTTAGCGTGGTGACGTGAAGTCATGTGACCGTGCTGTAGTTCCTTTATAGCCCAACATTAGCCACCTTTAGCTTAGCGGTGGTGACGTGAAGTCATGTGACCGTGCTGTAGTTCCTTTATAGCCCAACATTAGCCGCCTTTAGCTTAGCGGTGGTGACGTGAAGTCCATGTGACCGTGCTGTAGTTCCTTTATAGCCCAACATTAGCCTCCTTTAGCTTAGCGGTGGTGACGTGAAGTCATGTGACCGTGCTGTAGTTCTTTATAGCCCAACATCAGCCCCATTTAGCTTAGCGGTGGTGACGTGAAGTCATGTGACCGTGCTGTAGTTTCCTTTATAGCCCAACATTAGCCACCTTTAGCTTAGCGGTGGTGACGTGAAGTCATGTGACCGTGCTGTAGTTCCTTTATAGCCCAACATTAGCCTCCTTTAGCTTAGCGGTGGAGACGTGAAGTCATGTGACCGTGCTGTGGTTCCTTATAGCCCAACATTAGCCACCTTTAGCTTAGCGGTGGTGACGTGAAGTCATGTGACCGTGCTGTAGTTCCTTTATAGCCCAACATTAGCCTCCTTTAGCTTAGCGGTGGAGACCGTGAAGTCATGTGACCGTGCTGTGGTTCCTTTATAGCCCACATTAGCCGCCTTTAGCTTAGCGGTGGTGACGTGAAGTCATGTGACCGTGCTGTGGTTCCTTTATAGCCCAACATTAGCCACCTTTAGCTTAGCGGTGGTCGTGAAGTCATGTGACCGTGCTGTGGTTCCTTTATAGCCCAACATTAGCCTCCTTTAGCTTAGCGGTGGTGACGTGAAGTCATGTGACCGTGCTGTAGTTCCTTTATAGCCCAACATTAGCCTCCTTTAGCTTAGCGGTGGTGACGTGAAGTCATGTGACCGTGCTGTAGTCCTTATAGCCAACATTAGCCTCCTTTAGCTTAGCGGTGGAGACGTGAAGTCATGTGACCGTGCTCTAGTTCCTTTATAGCCCAACATTAGCTTTTACTTCAGAAATCATAAAGTGTTCAAATGTAGATATTTATTATCCTGCTGAACTAAACGTTTGTTTGACCAGAGATTATTTTCTGACATGGAGGAATCCCATTGGACGAGGGGGATGCTGCCTTCAGGGACCACTATAAACAGTCTTTTTCCCCGCAGCTCTTCGGGTAAGTGATTCACGTTCTGGTCACCTTTCAGTCTCAGCAGGGGGTGTCATCATGAAGCCACTTGTTATTCTCCTCCAACGTGAAGTCACAATCAGCCGCTCAGAACAAACAGATGAAGGAAGTGCGTCAGAAGAGAGAAGATTTCAACACAATTTACTGTGATAATGAGTTTCAGAGTCTCAAGAAGGAGGCAGAAAGGAGGCAGAAAGGAGACAGAAAGGCAGAAAGGAGGCAGAAAGGAGCAGAAAGGAGACAGAAAGGAGGCAGAAAGGAGGCAGAAAGGAAAGGAGGCAGAAAGGAGGCAGAACGGAGACAGACAGGAGGCAGAAAGGAGGCAGAAGGAGACAGAAAGGAGACAGAAAGGAGACAGAAAGGAGGCAGAAAGGAGGCAGAAAGGAGACATAAAGGGGGCAGAAAGGAGACAGAACGGAGACAGACAGGAGGCAGAAAGGAGGCAGAAAGGAGGCAGAAAGGAGGCAGAAAGGAGACAGAAAGGAGGCAGAAAGGAGGCAGAAAGGAAAGGAGGCAGAAAGGAGGCAGAAAGGAGGCAGAAAGTAGGCAGAAAGGAGACAGAAAGGAGGCAGAAAGGAGGCAAAAAGGAGGCAGAAAGGAAAGGAGGCAGAAAGGAGGCAGAAAGGAGGAGGCAGAAAGGAGGCAGAAAGGAGGCAGAGAGGAGGCAGAAAGGAAAGGAGGCAGAAAGGAGGCAGAAAGGAAAGGAGGCAGAAGGAGGCAGAAAGGAGGCAGAAAGGAGGCAGAAAGGAAAGGAGGCAGAAAGGAGGCAAACAGGAGGCAGAAAGGAGGCAGAAAGGAAAGGAGGCAAAAAGGAGGCAGAAAGGAAAGGAGGCAGAAAGGAGGCAGAAAGGAAAGAGGCAGAAAGGAAAGGAGGCAGAAAGGAGGCAGAAAGGAGGCAGAAAGAAAGGAGGCAGAAAGGAGGCAGAAAGGAAAGGAGGCAGAAAGGAAAGGAGGCAGAAAGGAGGCAGAAAGGAGGCAGAAAGGAAAGGAGCAGAAAGGAAAGGAGGCAGAAAGGAGGCAGACAGGAGGCAGAAAGGAAAGGAGGCAGAAAGGAGCAGAAAGGAAGGAGGCAGAAAGGAAAGGAGGCAGAAAGGAGGCAGACAGGAGGCAGAAAGGAAAGGAGCAGAAAGGAGGCAGACAGGAGGCAGAAAGGAAAGGAGGCAGAAAGGAGGCAGAAAGGAGCAGAAAGGAGGCAGAAAGGAAAGGAGGCAGAAAGGAGCAGAAAGGAGGCAGAAAGGAGGCAGAAAGGAGGCAGCTGTTGTGTTTGTTCTCGGAGAGTTCAGCTCTTTAATATTGTAATCGTTTCACCTTTATTAGAAATATGAAATGTTTAGTTATCTTTTTATTTGGATATATCCATTTGACTCCACCTTTAAATCTTTGGAGATTTAAATGCCTGTCATTTCAAATGTGGGATCACTAAAGTACCGATCTATGACATCAACATGGTGACCATCACTGCGTAACACTCACGCTAGTTTTCAAGCTATATTTCATAATAATATAATGCTCAAGCACTTAAATGTAGAATGTGTAGACACACACACACACACACACACACACACACACACACACACACACACACCACACACACACACAACACATTGGGATTATGGGATGCTGCAATGATCTGTTTGGTATTTTCTAATTGTTATCGTTCCTAATGGTCCGTTTCTTTCGTGTTGTATGAAGGACTCTCTAAATAAAGTGTATTTTTATGATAAAGTGAAGACAGAGATGGAGACCTCTCCTCTCTTCTCGTCTAATACCTTCTCCTCGGTGCCCTTTAAAACTCGTTCGGCTCAGAGACCCCAGAAGAAATTAATTTAGCCTCTTCATCACTCTCTTCATCCTCCTCTTCATCTCAAGATCTCTCGATAAAGACCAGGCTGAATGTCATGTAATCTGATCATTATTCAATTGAACCCTTCAGACGGTTCACGGCTTTATATGTTAATGTGGTCATTTACAGCAATTCTGATATCACTCGCTTTGAATCTATTTGTCATATTTTATTGTTTTTATAATTATTTAAAAATGTACTTACTTTAAGTATCTTTTTTTGCATGCATTGTTTATTTTATTTGAATTTTTTTAACTCTATTAGTCTTATTGTATTTGTATTTATTGATTTCTCAAACCCCAATCTCCCCTGTAACGAGCAAAGGATTCTGAGGTGGATTCTAAGATGGCAGCACATCTTGTTTGTAGGTCCAGACAGGATTTAATGCGAGACACATTTCTGATAGAAAAATGCTTTTTTAATTAAATTTCTGTCGATGCAAAACCTTCTTGGCCGGCGTCCTGTTTGCATCCCTGGAGGCGAAATCACTGAGCTGTCTTTAAGGACCAATCAGCATCCAGTTAAACAGACTCTCTGCAGCTCATTGGTGGACCATGCATACGAACATTCATCTCAGAGAGAGGAGCAGAGATGCTAACGGCCAGAAGCTCATTTCCATCGCCTTCTTAGTATTTGAAGATTCATTAAATGTAAGAAGACACATGCATTGCCTTCAACTTATTTAAAGGTCCCCTGTTATCCTCTTCTTCATCAATATATCACAGGTCTCAGATATATCCAGAGCCTGTCTCTGATTGGCTGAAACACCAAACAGATCATTGCAGCATCCCATAATCCCCTCTGTTTCAGCCCTGTTTCCAAAGTGCTGATTCTCTGTCTGTTACTTTAGATGAAAATAAGGAGCCCCTCCCCACGCCCCTCTGAGAGACATTGGTTACAAAGACTCAATGGTGCTCTAGGAGGAGATTCAGGTGATAAGGGGGGGGGGGGGGTTACCTTGGTTGGTGATTGGCTAATGGTTACACAAGACAAACATCTTTATGACATCATCAAGTGGCCAAAATCTGATCAGCTCATTTTCAGACAGGTTTTTATAGAAATGGATCAGGAGAAAAAGAGAGAGAATCTTTGTTCCTGAAACTTTCAGAGTCTCTTTACACAGAGGGGACACATGTTGATGTAGAAGAGACATGATGAAGAGGGGACACATGTTGATGTAGAAGAGACATGAAGAGAGGGGACATATGTTGATGTAGAAGAGACATGGAGAAGAGGGGACACATGTTGATGTAGAAGAGACATGAAGAAGAGGGGACACATGTTGATGTAGAAGAGACATGGAGAAGAGGGGACACATGTTGATGTAGAAGAGACATGAAGAAGAGGGCACACATGTTGATGTAGAAGAGACATGAAGAAGAGGGCACACATGTTGATGTAGAAGAGACATGAAGAAGAGGGGACACATGTTGATGTAGAAGAGACATGGAGAAGAGGGGACACATGTTGATGTAGAAGAGACATGAAGAAGAGGACACATGTTGATGTAGAAGAGACATGAAGAGAGGGGACACATGTTGATGTAGAAGAGACATGAAGAAGAGGGGACACATGTTGATGTAGAAGAGACATGAAGAAGAGGGGACACATGTTGATGTAGAAGAGACATGAAGAAGTGGATTTTGCACAATAGGTGACCTTTAAATGCATTTACTTTAACTGTCCCCTTATTCAAAGCAGTATTTTGTACCTTACTCGTCAATGATCAAGTTAGACACTCAGTCCAGATGTATCTCTATGTCCCCTCTGCAATGTATTGTCAGAAGAGCGTTGATGTCTAAGGCCCCAACAGACTGGAATACTTGACCTGCTGCTATCAGATCACTGGGTGTGTTTCAGCGTCATCATCTCACTCTCAGCTGCTCTTCTTATTGATCAAACTGATCTATTAGACACTACTGTCTATCAAATTGAAATGATTGATGAACAGACTGTACGTGGTTTGTCCTTGTTTGTCATGCTTTGCTTTCTGTTATGTTGTTCATGTATGTCTGTAAGAAGTTGCTTTTGTCGGGACCCCTTGAAAACCAGATGGTGCATCTCAAGGGGTTTATCCTAATAAATACTGTGGGGGAAACTTCTGAGCAGGACTCAGAGAGACACGATGTGGAGCTGGAGCTTTGATGGAGTCAGGACTCAGAGAGACACGATGTGGAGCTGGAGCTTTGATGGAGTCAGGACTCAAAGAGACACGAGGAGAGCTGGAGCTTTGATGGAGTCAGGACTCAGAGAGACACGAGGAGAGCTGGAGCTCTGATGGAGTCAGGACTCAGAGAGACACGATGAGAGCTGGAGCTTTGATGGAGTCAGGACTCAGAGAGACACAATGTGGAGCTGGAGCTTTGATGGAGTCAGGACTCAGAGAGACACGAGGAGAGCTGGAGCTTTGATGGAGTCAGGACTCAGAGAGACACGAGGAGAGCTGGAGCTTTGATGGAGTCAGGACTCAAAGAGACACGAGGAGAGCTGGAGCTTTGATGGAGTCAGGACTCAAAGAGACACGAGGAGCTGGCTTTGATGGAGTCAGGACTCAGAGAGACACAATGTGGAGCTGGAGCTTTGATGGAGTCAGGACTCAGAGAGACACAATGTGGAGCTGGAGCTCTGATGGAGTCAGGACTCAGAGAGACACGAGGAGAGCTGGAGCTTTGATGGAGTCAGGACTCAGAGAGACACGATGGAAAGCTGGAGCTTTGATGGAGTCAGGACTCAGAGAGACACGATGAGAGCTGGAGCTTTGATGGAGTCAGGACTCAAAGAGACACGAGGAGAGCTGGAGCTTTGATGGAGTCAGGACTCAAAGAGACACGAGGAGAGCTGGAGCTTTGATGGAGTCAGGACTCAGAGAGACACGATGTGGAGCTGGAGCTTTGATGGAGTCAGGACTCAAAGAGACACGAGGAAGCTGGAGCTTTGATGGAGTCAGGACTCAGAGAGACACGATGAGAGCTGGAGCTCTGATGGAGTCAGGACTCAGAGAGACACAGGAGAGCTGGAGCTCTGATGGAGTCAGGACTCAGAGAGACACGATGGAAAGCTGGAGCTTTGATGGAGTCAGGACTCAGAGAGACACGAGGACAGCTGGAGCTTTGATGGAGTCAGGACTCAAAGAGACACGAGGAGAGCTGGAGCTTTGATGGAGTCAGGACTCAAAGAGACACGAGGAGAGCTGGAGCTTTGATGGAGTCAGGACTCAGAGAGACACGAGGAGAGCTGGAGCTTTGATGGAGTCGGACTCAGAGAGACCCGATGTGGAGCTGGAGCTTTGATGGAGTCAGGACTCAAAGAGACACGAGGAGAGCTGGAGCTTTGATGGAGTCAGGACTCAAAGAGACAGGGAGAGCTGGAACTTTGATGGAATCAGGACTCAGAGAGACACGATGTGGAGCTGGAGCTTTGATGGAGTCAGGACTCAAAGAGACACGAGGAGAGCTGGAGCTTTGATGGAGTCAGGACTCAGAGAGACACGAGGAGAGCTGGAGCTTTGATGGAGTCAGGACTCAGAGAGACACGAGGAGAGCTGGAGCTTTGATGGAGTCAGGACTCAGAGAGACACGATGTGGATGGAGCTTTGATGGAGTCAGGACTCAGAGAGCACGAGGAGAGCTGGAGCCTGATGGAGTCAGGACTCAGAGAGACACGAGGAGAGCTGGAGCTTTGATGGAGTCAGGACTCAAAGAGACACGAGGAAAGCTGGAGCTCTGATGGAGTCAGGACTCAGAGAGACACGAGGAGAGCTGGAGCTTTGATGGAGTCAGCACTCAGAGAGACACAAGGAGAGCTGGAGCTTTGATGGAGTCAGCAGCTCAGAGAGACACGAGGAGAGCTGGAGCTTTGATGGAGTCAGCACTCAGAGAGACACGAGGAGAGCTGGAGCTTTGATGGAGTCAGGACTCAGAGAGACACGAGGAGAGCTGGAGCTTTGATGGAGTCAGACTCAGAGAGACACTAGGAGAGCTGGAGCTTTGATGGAGTCAGCACTCAGAGAGACACGAGGAGAGCTGGACTTTGATGGAGTCAGGACTCAGAGAGACACGAGGAGAGCTGGAGCTCTGATGGAATCAGGACTCAAAGAGGACACGAGGAGAGCTGGAGCTCTGATGGAATCAGGACTCAGAGAGACACGAGGAGAGCTGGAGCTTTGATGGAGTCAGGACTCAAAGAGACACGAGGAGAGCTGGAGCTTTGATGGAGTCAGGACTCAGAGAGACACGAGGAGAGCTGGAGCTTTGATGGAGTCAGGACTCAGAGAGACCGAGGAGAGCTGGAGCTTTGATGGCAAACACTGACGGTTCATTTGGAGCTTCGGCCGGAGAATTCACAAGACATGTCAAGGGCACGAGTTGACACAGGTTGAGATGCCACATCAATTCTGAGAACCCTCCTGTAGCTCGAGGTTTTAACTAGTTCGGAGTGTAATAATCAACATTCTTCATCAGCGAGACTAAACAAATATGGACCCTGAATCTAACTAGAGCTGTCGTCCATAGAAAAGAACGTGCGCCAGGGAACCTACGCTCCTAAAAAGAAGGGCCTCTAGATGTCCCTGAACAGCACTACCTCATGGCGGCTTGAAGAGAGATAGCAGCAGAACCCAAGCTGCCCCTCCTTAAGATAGATAGCAGCAGAACCCAAACTGCCCCTCCTAAGAGAGATAGCAGCAGAACCCCAGCTGCCCCTCCTTAAGAGAGATAGCAGCAGAACCCCAGCTGCCCCTTCCTTAAGAGAGATAGCAGCAGAACCCCAGCTGCCCCTCCTTAAGAGAGATAGCAGAACCCAAGCTGCCCCTCCTAAAGAGAGATAGCAGCAGAACCCAAGCTGCCCCTCCTAAAGAGAGATAGCAGCAACCCAAGCTGCCCCTCCTAAGAGAGATAGCAGCAGAACCCAAACTGCTCCTCCTAAAGAGAGATAGGCAGCAGAACCCAAGCTGCCCCTCCTTAAGAGAGATGCAGCAGAACCCAAGCTGCCCCTCCTAAAGAGAGATAGCAGCAGAACCCAAGCTGCTCCTCCTTAAGAGAGATAGCAGCAGAACCCAAGCTGCCCCTCCTAAAGAGAGATAGCAGCAGAACCAAGCTGCCCCTCCTAAAGAAGATAGCAGCAGAACCCAAGCTGCCCCTCCTAAAGAGAGATAGCAGCAGAACCCAAGCTGCCCCTCCTAAAGAGATATAGCCAGAACCCACGCTGCTCCTCCTAAAGAGAGATAGCAGCAGAACCCCAAGCTGCTCCTCCTTAAGAGAGATAGCAGCAGAACCCAAGCTGCTCCTCCTAAAGAGAGATAGCAGCAGAACCCAAGCTGCTCCTCCTTAAGAGAGATAGCAGCAGAACCCAAGCTGCTCTCCTTAAGAGATAGCAGCAGAACCCAAGCTGCCCCTCCTAAAGAGAGATAGCAGCAGAACCCAAGCTGCCCCTCCTAAAGAGAGATAGCAGCAGAACCCAAGCTGCCCCTCCTTAAGAGATAGATAGCAGCAGAACCCAAGCTGCTCCTCCTAAAGAGAGATAGCAGCAGAACCCAAGCTGCCCCTCCTAAAGAGAGATAGCAGCAGAACCCAAGCTGCCCCTCCTTAAGAGAGATAGCAGCAGAACCCAAGCTGCTCCTCCTTAAGAGAGATAGCAGCAGAACCCAAGCTGCCCCTCCTAAAGAGATAGCAGCAGAACCCAAGCTGCCCCTCCTAAAGAGAGATAGCAGCAGAACCCAAGCTGCCCCTCCTAAGAGAGATAGCAGCAGAACCCAAGCTGCCCCTCCTAAAGAGATAGCAGCAGAACCCAAGCTGCCCCTCCTAAAGAGAGATAGCAGCAGAACCCAAGCTGCCCCTCCTTAAGAGAGATAGCAGCAGAACCCAAGCTGCCCCTCCTAAAGAGAGATAGCAGCAGAACCCAAGCTGCCCCTCCTAAAGAAGATAGCAGCAGAACCCAAGCTGCCCCTCCTTAAGAGAGATAGCAGCAGAACCCAAGTTGCCCCTCCTTAAGAGAGATAGCAGCAGAACCCCAGCTGCCCCTCCTAAAGAGAGATAGCAGCAGAACCAAGCTGCTCCTCCTTAAGAGAGATAGCAGCAGAACCCAAGCTGCCCCTCCTTAAGAGAGATAGCAGCAGAACCCAAGCTGCTCCTCCTTAAGAGAGATAGCAGCAGAACCCCAGCTGCCCCTCCTTAAGAGAGATAGCAGCAGAACCCAAGCTGCCCCTCCTTAAGAGAGATAGCAGCAGAACCAAGCTGCCCCTCCTAAAGAGAGATAGCAGCAGAACCCAAGCTGCCCCTCCTAAAGAGAGATAGCAGCAGAACCCAAGCTGCTCCTCCTTAAGAGAGATAGCAGCAGAACCCAAGCTGCCCCTCCTAAAGAGAGATAGCAGCAGAACCCAAGCTGCCCCTCCTAAAGAGAGATAGCAGCAGAACCCAGCTGCCCCTCTTAAGAGAGATAGCAGCAGAACCCAAGCTGCTCCTCCTTAAAGAGATAGCAGCAGAACCCAAGCTGCCCCTCCTTAAGAGAGATAGCAGCAGAACCCAAGCTGCTCCTCCTTAAGAGAGATAGCAGCAGAACCCAAGCTGCTCCTCCTTAGAGAGATAGCAGCAGACCCAAGCTGCCCTCCTTAAGAGAGATAGCAGCAGAACCCAAGCTGCTCCTCCTTAAGAGAGATAGCAGCAGAACCCAAGCTGCTCCTCCTTAAGAGATAGCAGCAGAACCCAAGCTGCCCCTCCTTAAGAGAGATGAGCAGCAGAACCCAAGCTGCTCCTCCTAAAGAGAGATAGCAGCAGAACCCAAGCTGCCCCTCCTAAAGAGATAGCAGCAGAACCCAAGCTGCCCCTCCTTAAGAGAGATAGCAGCAGAACCCAAGCTGCCCCTCCTAAAGAGAGATAGCAGCAGAACCCAAGCTGCTCCTCCTTAAGAGAGATAGCAGCAGAACCCAAGCTGCCCCTCCTTAAGAGAGATAGCAGCAGAACCCAAGCTGCTCCTCCTAAAGAGAGATGCAGCAGAACCCAAGCTGCCCCTCTAAAAGAGATAGCAGCCGCACCCAGCTGCCCCTCCTTAAGAGAGATAGCAGCAGAACCCAAGCTGCTCCTCCTTAGAGAGATAGCAGCAGAACCCAAGCTGCCCTCCTAAAGAGAGATAGCAGCAGAACCCAAGCTGCTCCTCCTAAAGAGAGATAGCAGCAGAACCCAAGCTGCCCCTCCTAAGAGAGATAGCAGCAGAACCCAAGCTGCCCCTCCTTAAGAGAGAGTAGCAGCAGAACCCAAGCTGCTCCTCTTAAGAGATAGCAGCAGAACCCAAGCTGCCCCTCCTCAAGAGAGATAGCAGCAGAACCCAAGCTGCTCCTCCTCAAAGAGATAGCAGCAGAACCCAAGCTGCCCCTCCTTAGAAGATAGCAGCAGAACCCAAGCTGCTCCTCCTTAAGAGAGATAGCAGCAGAACCCAAGCTGCCCCTCCTTAAGAGAGATAGCAGCAGAACCCAAGCTGCCCCCCTTAAGAGAGATAGCAGCAGACCCAAGCTGCTCCTCCTTAAAGAGATAGCAGCAGAACCCAAGCTGCCCCTCCTAAAGAGAGATAGCAGCAGAACCCAAGCTGCCCCTCCTAAAGAGAGATAGCAGCAGAACCCAAGCTGCCCCTCCTTAAGAGAGATAGCAGCAGAACCCAAGCTGCTCCTCCTAAAGAGAGATAGCAGCAGAACCCAAGCTGCCCCTCCTAAAAGAGAGATAGCAGCAGAACCCAAGCTGCCCCTCCTTAAGAGAGATAGCAGCAGAACCCAAGCTGCCCCTCCTAAAGAGAGATAGCAGCAGAACCCAAGCTGCCCCTCCTAAGAGAGATAGCAGCAGAACCCAAGCTGCCCTCCTTAAGAGATAGCAGCAGAACCCAAGCTGCCCCTCCTAAAGAGAGATAGCAGCAGAACCCAAGCTGCCCCTCCTAAGAGAGATAGCAGCAGAACCCAAGCTGCCCCTCCTTAAGAGAGATAGCAGCAGAACCCAAGCTGCTCCTCCTTAAGAGAGATAGCAGCAGAACCCAAGCTGCCCCTCCTTAAGAGAGATAGCATCAGAACCCAAGCTGCTCCTCCTTAAGAGAGATAGCACAGAACCCAAGCTGCTCCTCCTTAAGAGAGATAGCAGCAGAACCCAAGCTGCCCCTCCTTAAGAGAGATAGCAGCAGAACCCAAGCTGCTCCTCCTTAAGAGAGATAGCAGCAGAACCCAAGCTGCTCCTCCTTAAGAGAATAGCAGCAGAACCCAAGCTGCCCCTCCTTAAGAGAGATAGCAGCAGAACCAAGCTGCTCCTCCTAAAGAGAGATAGCAGCAGAACCCAAGCTGCCCTCCTAAAGAGAGATAGCAGCAGAACCCAAGCTGCCCTCCTTAAGAGAGATAGCAGCTAGAACCCAAGCTGCCCTCCTAAAGAGGATAGCAGCAGAACCCAAGCTGCTCCCTCCTTAAAGAAGAAGCAGAACCAAGCTGCCCCTCCTTAAGAGAGATAGCAGCAAACCCAAGCTGCTCCTCCTAAAGAGAGATAGCAGCAGAACCCAAGCTGCCCCTCCTAAGAGAGATAGCAGCCGCACCCAAGCTGCCCTCCTTAAGAGAGATAGCAGCAGAACCCAAGCTGCCCCTCCTTAAGAGAGATAGCAGCAGAACCCAAGCTGCCCCTCCTAAAAGAGATAGCAGCAGAACCCAAAGCTGCTCCTCCTAAAGAGAGATAGCAGCAGAACCCAAGCTGCCCCTCCTAAAGAGAGATAGCACAGAACCCAAGCTGCCCCTCCTTAAGAGAGATAGCAGCAGAACCCAGCTGCTCCTCCTAAAGAGAGATAGCAGCAGAACCCAAGCTGCCCCTCCTAAAGAGAGATAGCAGCAGAACCCAAGCTGCTCCTCCTTAGAGAGATAGCAGCAGAACCCCAGCTGCTCCTCCTAAAGAGAGATAGCAGCAGAACCCAAGCTGCCCCTCCTAAAAGAGATAGCAGCAGAACCCAAGCTGCCCCTCCTTAAGAGAGATAGCAGCAGAACCCAAGCTGCCCCTCCTAAAGAGAGATAGCAGCAGAACCCAAGCTGCTCCTCCTTAAGAGAGATAGCAGCAGAACCCAAGCTGCCCCTCCTAAAGAGAGATAGCAGCAGAACCCAAACTGCTCCTCCTTAAGAGAGATAGCAGCAGAACCCAAGCTGCCCCTCCTAAAGAGAGATAGCAGCAGAACCCAAGCTGCTCCTCCTTAAGAGAGATAGCAGCAGAACCCAAGCTGCCCCTCCTAAAGAGAGATAGCAGCAGAACCCAAGCTGCTCCTCCTTAAGAGAGATAGCAGCAGAACCCAAGCTGCCCCTCCTAAAGAGAGATAGCAGCAGAACCCAAGCTGCCCTCCTAAAGAGAGATAGCAGCCGCACCCAAGCTGCCCCTCCTAAAGAGATAGCAGCAGAACCCAAGCTGCTCCTCCTTAAAAGAGATAGCAGCAGAACCCAAGCTGCCCCTCCTAAAGAGATAGCAGCAGAACCCAAGCTGCTCCTCCTAAAGAGAGATAGCAGCAGAACCCAAGCTGCCCCTCCTAAAGAGAGATAGCAGCAGAACCCAAGCTGCCTCCTTAGAGAGATAGCAGCAGAACCCAAGCTGCTCCTCCTAAGAGAGATAGCAGCAGAACCCAAGCTGCCCCTCCTAAAGAGAGATAGCAGCAGAACCCAAGCTGCTCCTCCTTAAGAGAGATAGCAGCAGAACCCCAGCTGCTCCTCCTAAAGAGAATAGCAGCAGAACCCAAGCTGCCCTCCTAAAGAGATAGCCAGAACCCAAGCGCTCCTCCTTAGAGAGATAGCAGCAGAACCCGCTGCCCCTCCTAAAGAGATCAGCAGAACCCCATGCCGTAGACCAGTGCCGTGGGAAAGGAGACAGTGAGAGGAGAAAATGATGAACTGTGTCAAAGGTTAATACCTAAGCAAGTTATTCCCCAACAAATACATTTCTATAGATATATATTTTAAAATGAGAAAAACGGTCCAAAATATATTCCTTTTTATCTGCATTGTGACTTTTATATGTCGTATCTCAATATCTTCAGTGAATGCATTTTCTACACAGCTGTTTGTAATGTTACTGCCCTGTGCTGTTCATAGTGTAAATACTGTCAGATGTATGAATATGACGCTACACATCACTCTGAGCTTACTGCTGGTTAGATGCTCACTGCCTTTCGTTGTGTAAGTTATGTACTCTGTGCAATAACAATACATTTGAAACTAATCTTTACATTCATTTAAATTAACATCTCAAACTGCAGTAATGACTGGTTGCTCGATATGAAAGTCCTGTTGTGTGAGGGAGCCTCTCTGTTTCTATGAGGTAATCAGATCAGATGGACGTTTATTAATCCTCGTGGGGAAATTCAGATTCGCACAGATTAGAGATGAATACAATTAAAGATCAAATCAAAGATAAAATCAAAATGATATACAGTGAAGTAACTTTTAAATAAGAAATGAATGAATGAAATGAACACATGTACATATTTGCGTCACATATACATAAATATATCTACATGTATGTTTACGATATGAAGATATTGTGAAAACAGTGTTAATTTATGTACTTTATGTGTGATATTGTTGACCCTTTGTTGTGCAGCCTGATGGTAATCTACTTATGTATATAAATAGTTATCACCGCATTAAACCGTATTTAATTCTGTCTTAATGTACATTATTTAATTTCATGTTCTGTTCTTGTTCATGTCATATTGTGTTTACATGAATATAGACTTCTTGCACTATTTCGTATTTGTATTTAGTATTGTAGCTCAGGTCAGGAGAATTGCATTTCCCTTTCTACACTGTAGCTTACAGTGTGTTCATATGACGATAAGACCTTTGAATCTGATGGAGCTGGTGGCTCTGATTGATTCATTGATTTAAATCCCATCCGGACTGAATGTAGGTCGTTCGTTTCCTCCTCGCTCTGTTCTCTGTTGTGGAAAAACTGTGTTTGTGTGTGTGTGTGGGTGTGTGTGTGTGTGTGTGTGTGTGTGTGTGTGTGCATGTGCGCGTGCGCTTTTACAGCTGCTCAAAGTCGCTTTACAAGGTAGTAGTAAAGGACAACAAGTAATAAATATAGTAAAAGTCACATTAAATCGAGCTTAAAGTTCCCATGTCCATTTCTACTGATCATAGTTCCATTGTTGAGGTCTACCAGAATAGATTCACATTGTTCAATGTTCCAAACTCACATTGGTTTCTCATACAGCATCTCTGTATAGTATTGTATTCACTCTCTGTCCTACACGGCTTTTGGAGCCCCCCCCCCCCCCTCCCTGTGAGCCCAGTGGCCGTCTGCGAGACAGCGAGACACAGCGAAACGTAACGGCTCCATGGATTGGTCCATTCTGGTTCCAGGAACCGCATGACGGAAGACACAAATGGAAACAGAAAAATCCCCAACGAGGCGTTCTGGGGCAGCAGAGACAGGTCTTCTCTGTGTTAGAGTTTTACTCGCTACAGGGTGTGCTTTGAGGGTCTGTGACTCTGCAGACCGTTTACATGCAGAAAAACCTTCATAACACAAGGGGACGGGTGATAACCAGAAGAGCATGACATGGGACCTTTAAACAACAATCACACATTGAAGCCAGTTTGAAGAGGTGAGTTCAGGATGTAAAGAGGCCCTATTCTGCTTTCTGGGGTCTTCCGCATTACGTGTCACTTGTTAGACGCTTTTATCCAAAGCGACTTACATACTCAATACTGTGGGCAATCCCCACAGGAGCACTTTGGGGCGAAGTGTCTCAGGGACACAACGACACGCTGACTGCAGTGGGGTTTGAACCTGTTACCCCCTGATCCCAACACCAACACACTACCCACTGCACCACACGCCTCCCTCTTCCCTTTCCTCTAGTGTGTTCTACAGGTTTGTGTGCATGTAAATGGGTTAGGGATAATAATCCAAACTCACATTTGCTTTTTGTGGAGAACACCTGCAACCGGTCGGCCTACAAAAGAACTCATACCTTCACCCCTCTTTACAGACCAATGTCTTCTGTTTTTAAAGAGAGTTGTTTCCTTTAACTCCGATGAAGAAACTCTGAGATGATTGGCTGTTAAACGTAGTCTCTGTGATGCGTTCAAATGCAACTGTTTGGCCAAGATGCAGGAAATCTGTGTTGTCTCCGTCGCTAAAGACAAACCTGTGGAGACATGATGTGGAAATGCTGAGAGTTTGTACTTCTACTTGTACTCAAGTACCAGATCTGAGTACTTCAATTTGTACTCAAGTACCAGATCTGAGTACTTCTACTTGTACTCAAGTACCAGATCTGAGTACTTCTACTTTTACTCAAGGACCAGATCTGAGTACTTCTACTTTTACTCAAGTACCAGATCTGAGTACTTCTACTTTTACTCAAGTACAAGATCTAAGTACTTCAACTTGTACTCAAGTACCAGATCTGAGTACTTCTACTTTTACTCAAGTACCAGATCTGAGTACTTCAACTTGTACTCAAGTACCAGATCTGAGTACTTCAACTTGTACTCAAGTACCAGATCTGAGTACTTCAACTTGTACTCAAGTACCAGATCTGAGTACTTCTACTTGTACTCAAGTACCAGATCTGAGTACTTCTACTTTTACTCAAGTACCAGATCTGAGTACTTCTACTTTTACTCAAGTACCAGATCTGAGTACTTCTACTTTTGCTCAAGTACAAGATCGAAGTACTTCAACTTGTACTCAAGTACCAGATCTGAGTACTTCAACTTGTACTCAAGTACCAGATCTGAGTACTTCAACTTGTACTCAAGTACCAGATCTGAGTACTTCTACTTTTACTCAAGTACCAGATCTGAGTACTTCAACTTGTACTCAAGTACCAGATCTGAGTACTTCAACTTGTACTCAAGTACCAGATCTGAGTACTTCAACTTGTACTCAAGTACCAGATCTGAGTACTTCTACTTTTACTCAAGTACCAGATCTGAGTACTTCAACTTGTACTCAAGTACCAGATCTGAGTACTTCTCCCTCTCTGCAGGTAATACTTGTCAGTGGGATGATTGTCTTTGTCAGAATACAGCGTAACTCACGGCACTTTTCTCGTTTAAGAATAATAATAGCAGAGCTGCCTTTTCTTCCATCCCTGTGAACAGCTGCTGTCTGCTTGTTACCATGCCAACAGCATTTCACTCAGATGCAGAGACTATAAAAGATGCTAAAACAAGAGAGGCTTTCCTCCGACAGACCATAATACAGTAGATGTGTGTCATGCGCTCCACAAAGAGCTGATGGCTGCGATGCTGATGGGATGTTTCCTCAAATAGCTGCTCACTGTAATTCAGCCCTGAAGCACCGGCTCTCTGTGGATCTGTTTATTATACTCTCCAAGTGTTTGGATGTTCCCTTCAGATCATTCTGCTCTCCATCCTCCGTCCTGCAGGTCAATGTTTCCAGGCTCTTAAATGTCAACAAGTCTCAAATGAAGCCCAACAAGTCTAGTAAAGTCTCGTGAAAATACCAACAATTCCTAAATCAGGTCCCTAATCTGGACCGAAATCAGACCGAATGAACTTTAACAAGTCCCAAATCAAGACAAACAAGTCCCATGTCAAGACAAACAAGTCCCAAGTTCAACAAGTCCCATGTCAAGACAAACAAGTCCCAAGTTCAACAAGTCCCAAATCAAGACAAACAAGTCCCAAGTCCAACAAGTCCAATCAAGACAAACAAGTCCCAAGTTCAACAAGTCCCAAATCAAGACAACAAGTCCCAAGTCCAACAAGTCCCAAATCAAGACAAACAAGTCCAATAAGTCCAACAAGTCCCAAATAATGTCCCTTTAAAAGTTCAACAAGTGTCATGTCAAGACAAACAAGTCCCAAGTCCAACAAGTCTCAAATCAAGTTCAACAAGTCTCAATCAAGTCCAACAAGTCCCAAATCAAGACAAACAAGTCCCAAGTTCAACAAGTCTCAAATCAAGTCCAATAAGTCCAATAAGTCCAACAAGTCCAAATAATGTCCCTTTAAAAGTTCAACAAGTGTCATGTCAAGACAAACAAGTCCCAAGTCCAACAAGTCATGTCCCAAATCAAGTCCAACAAGTCAAACAAGTCTAATAAGTCCAATAAGTCCCAAATCAAGTCTAACATTTCTTGGACCATCTTTAATGATGGCACCCAGAATGGAGGATAATGGCTGATTAAGATCATTGTGATATTGTGTGCTGTGTTCCCTCACTGAGGTGGATAATGTGGTATGTATATATAATATCCTGCTTTATATTTTGTTATTTGTATTTCCACATGTATATTTTCTCCTTTTTCTAATGCTATTTTATTTCTATTTGAGATGTTTCTATTTGGATTGTTTATTTCTAGTCTTTTAATTTCTCTAATGTTCAATGCCTTGTCTTTTGATGCTGCTGCAACGCAGACATTTCCAAAATCTTCTCTTCTCTTATCTTATTTTAAAATGTGTTTCTCTCTCGACTCGCTCCAGACACTGCAGCTAAACGCTCTATTAAACATAATGTGATCCCCATTAAAGAAGCCATGACTAATAGAATAGAATGGGAGGGATGAAACCCTCTTAATGGTCTCACATGCAGAGCACACAGCACACACAGTGACATGTGTTCTCTGCTTTTAACCCATCCTAGTACCAGGAGTCTAGTACCAGGAGTCTAGCACCAGGAGTCTAGCACCAGGTCTAGTACTAGGGTCTAGCACCAGGAGTCTAGTACCAGGAGTCTAGTAGGAGTCTAGCACCAGGAGTCTAGTACCAGGAGTCTAGTAGGAGTCTAGCACCAGGAGTCTAGTACCAGGAGTCTAGTAGGAGTCTAGCACCAGGAGTCTAGCACCAGGAGTCTAGCACCAGGAGTCTAGTACCAGGAGTCTAGCACCAGGAGTCTAGCACCAGGAGTCTAGTAGAGTCTAGCACCAGGAGTCTAGCACCAGGAGTCTAGTAGGAGTCTAGCACCAGGAGTCTAGCACCAGGAGTCTAGTACCAGGAGTCTAGCACCAGGAGTCTAGCACCAGGAGTCTAGTACCAGGAGTCTAGTAGGAGTCTAGCACCAGGAGTCTAGTACCAGGAGTCTAGCACCAGGAGTCTAGCACCAGGAGTCTAGCACCAGGAGTCTAGTACCAGGAGTCTAGCACCAGGAGTCTAGCACCAGAGTCTAGTAGGAGTCTAGCACCAGGAGTCTAGCACCAGGAGTCTAGTACCAGGAGTCTAGCACCAGGAGTCTAGCACCAGGAGTCTAGTACCAGGAGTCTAGCACCAGGAGTCTAGCACCAGGAGTCTAGTACCAGGAGTCTAGTAGGAGTCTAGCACCAGGAGTCTAGCACCAGGAGTCTAGCACCAGGAGTCTAGCACCAGGAGTCTAGTACCAGGAGTCTAGCACCAGGAGTCTAGTACCAGGAGTCTAGTACCAGGAGTCTAGTAGGAGTCTAGCACCAGGAGTCTAGTACCAGGAGTCTAGCACCAGGAGTCTAGTACCAGGAGTCTAGCACCAGGAGTCTAGCACCAGGAGTCTAGTACCAGGAGTCTAGCACCAGGAGTCTAGCACCAGGAGTCTAGCACCAGGAGTCTAGTACTAGGAGTCTAGTACCAGGAGTCTAGTACCAGGAGTCTAGTACTAGGAGTATAGCACCAGGAGTCTAGCACCAGGAGTCTAGTACCAGGATCTAGTACTAGGAGTCTAGCACCAGGAGTCTAGCACCAGGAGTCTAGTACTAGGAGTCTAGTACCAGGAGTCTAGCACCAGGAGTCTAGCACCAGGAGTCTTGTACCAGGAGTCTAGCCCAGGAGTCTAGCATCTCCAGGAGTCTAGCACCAGGAGTCTAGTACCAGGAGTCTAGCACCAGGAGTCTAGTACCAGGAGTCTAGCACCAGGAGTCTAGTACCAGGAGTCTAGCACCAGGAGTCTAGTACCAGGAGTCTAGCACCAGGAGTCTAGTACCAGGAGTCTAGTACTAGGAGTCTAGCACTAGGAGTCTAGTACCAGGAGTCTAATACCAGGAGTCTAGTACTAGGAGTCTAGCACCAGGAGTCTAGCACCAGGAGTCTAGCACTAGGAGTCTAGTACCAGGAGTCTAGTACTAGGAGTCTAGCACCAGGAGTCTAGCACCAGGAGTCTAGTACTAGGAGTCTAGCACCAGGAGTCTAGTACCAGGAGTCTAGCACCAGGAGTCTAGCACTAGGAGTCTAGTACCAGGAGTCTAGTACTAGGAGTCTAGCACCAGGAGTCTAGTACTAGGAGTCTAGTACTAGGAGTCTAGTACCAGGAGTCTAGCACCAGAGTCTAGTACCAGGAGTCTAGTACTAGGAGTCTAGCACCAGGAGTCTAGCACCAGGAGTCTAGCACCAGGAGTCTAGCACTAGGAGTCTAGTACCAGGAGTCTAGTACTAGGAGTCTAGCACCAGGAGTCTAGTACTAGGAGTCTAGCACCAGGAGTCTAGTACCAGGAGTCTAGTACTAGGAGTCTAGCACCAGGAGTCTAGTACTAGGAGTCTAGCACCAGGAGTCTAGCACTAGGAGTCTAGTACCAGGAGTCTAGCACCAGGAGTCTAGCACCAGGAGTCTAGTACTAGGGGTCTAGCACCAGGAGTCTAGTACCAGGAGTCTAGTACTAGGAGTCTAGCACCAGGAGTCTAGCACCAGGAGTCTAGTACTAGGGGTCTAGCACCAGGAGTCTAGTACCAGGAGTCTAGTACTAGGAGTCTAGTACTAGGAGTCTAGCACTAGGAGTCTAGTACTAGGAGTCTAGTACCAGGAGTCTAGTACTAGGAGTCTAGCACTAGGAGTCTAGTACTAGGAGTCTAGTACTAGGAGTCTAGTACTAGGAGTCTAGCACTAGGAGTCTAGTACTAGGAGTCTAGTACTAGGAGTCTAGTACCAGGAGTCTAGTACTAGGAGTCTAGCACCAGGAGTCTAGTACTAGGAGTCTAGTACTAGGAGTCTAGTACCAGGAGTCTAGCACCAGGAGTCTAGTACCAGGAGTCTAGTACTAGGAGTCTAGCACCAGGAGTCTAGCACCAGGAGTCTAGCACCAGGAGTCTAGCACTAGGAGTCTAGTACCAGGAGTCTAGTACTAGGAGTCTAGCACCAGGAGTCTAGTACTAGGAGTCTAGCACCAGGAGTCTAGTACCAGGAGTCTAGTACTAGGAGTCTAGCACCAGGAGTCTAGTACTAGGAGTCTAGCACCAGGAGTCTAGCACTAGGAGTCTAGTACCAGGAGTCTAGCACCAGGAGTCTAGCACCAGGAGTCTAGTACTAGGGTCTAGCACCAGGAGTCTAGTACCAGGAGTCTAGTACTAGGAGTCTAGCACCAGGGTCTAGTACCAGGAGTCTAGCACTAGGAGAAGTGGGCAGCTATTGCACAGCGCCCGGGGAGCAATGGGAGTGGGGGGGAAGGGGGTTGTCCGGTGCCTTGCTCAAGGGCACCACGGCAGGGCCCAGGAGGTGAACTGGCACCTCTCCAAGTAGCAGTCCACACTCCATATTTAGGTCTGGTCGGGGAATTGAACCGGCGACCCTACGGCTCCCAGTCCAAGCCCCGACTGACTGACTGAGCCACTGCCGGAAAATCTATGGTGAAGAGCTCTAAGTATTTAACCCTTTCTCATGTAGATAGATAACTCACACCTCATCACCTGCAGTCTATAACAAAGACCACTAAACCCCCCCCCCCCCCCAAGCCTGACTGCAAACTGAAATTCTTCTGACATCAAAAAGACAAAAAATGTCCACGAAATAGACTGAAAAAAGGACCATTTTGATAATGTCAAAGTCAATTTGAAAAGGTCGTGTGGTAATGTCAGAGCTGTTGAAGGTACGATCCTCTTGAGAGAGATAATAATGAGTCAGAGAGTGGAGGATGATGGGAGTCGTTGAGGTGGTTTCATGGTCTGTGTCAGATTCTGCTCACATTGATGCTGGTTTAAAGGACATGGGACCACAATTATTCTAACAATGCAGAATGTACAGACCAATACACACTGAGTTGAACGTTGGATATTGGAGATGACAAAAGGCAAGACTATGGCTTAATGATATGCTCCAAAAACAGAGAGGAAATGATATAATAAGTCCAATTTATGATACATTAGCAGCCGTATCTCAGGTGAAAAGAGATAGTTTCTACGTTTTATTTTCCCAACCTCATGGGAGATAACTCCATCGCTGCTCCTCATATTCTTGTATATTCTGTAAAATGTGCGATCACTTTCTGCAGCTCAAATTCACAATCAATTATTCATATTCACTCAGGCAAACAAACGTGTGTGTTGTTCACATGGGATGTTCGCTCGAGTGAGAGAAAGAGATGCCTTCATGAAGTATTCAGTCACATAAGGAACACTTCAGGTTCAATCCCCAATAATTCCATGACCTTTTAAAAAATCCCAGGAGAAGGACACGTTGTTAAAATATCCTTTTAATGGTTTGTATTTATACCGTTAATATAGAACAGTCTCAATGATATTTGCTTCAATAACACTGTGTCCTAAAATGAGCCAGGCCAATGAAGCCCTTTTAAATTGAATTGAGAGACACACACACACACACACAACACACACACCACACCACACACACACAAACACACACACAACACACACACACACACACACACACAACAACACACACACACACACACACACATACACACACACACACACAGACACACACACACACACACACACACACACACACACACACACACACACACACCCACACACACACACTCACTCTGATAGCAGCATAAAAGTTGGGACCTGTCATGGAAGAGCTGTCGTCATGGAAGAGCTGTCGTCATGGAGACCGGGTACATTGACCTGCTTTTCAGCGACGATGTGCAAAAATGCACCTGTCTGTGTTTGTGTATGTGTGTGTGTGTGTGTGTGTGTGTGTGTGTGTGTGTGTGTGTGTGTGTGTGTGTGTGTGTGGTGTGTGTGTGTGTGTGTGTGTGTCTGTGTGTGGTGTGTGTGTGTGTGTGTGTGTGTGTGTGTGTGTGTGTGTGTGTGTGTGTGTGTGTGTGTGTGTGTGTGTGTGTGTGTGTGTGTGTGTGTCTGTGGGAGGTTCAATATTTGGCTCACTAGTTCCTGTCTCTTTGCAGATGTGATTTCTTTTGACCCTTTTCCACTGTCACTCTCTATTGTCCCCTGGTCTCCCGCTGTGTGCGTCACTCTTTAGTGTCCCCTGGTCTCCCAGCTGTGTGCGTCACTTTTTAGTGTCCCCTGGTCTCCCAGCTGTGTGCGTCACTCTTTAGTGTCCCCTGGTCTCCCAGCTGTGTGCGTCACTCTTTAGTGTCCCCTGGTCTCCCAGCTGTGTGCGTCACTTTTTAGTGTCCCCTGGTCTCCCAGCTGTGTGCGTCACTCTTTAGTGTCCCCTGGTCTCCAGCTGTGTGTGTCAGTCTTTAGTGTCCCCTGGACTCCCAGCTGTGTGCGTCACTCTTTAGTGTCCCCTGGTCTCCAGCTGTGTGTGTCACTCTTTATGTCCCCTGGTCTCCCAGCTGTGTGCGTCACTCTTTAGTGTCCCCTGGTCTCCAGCTGTGTGCGTCACTCTTTAGTGTCCCCTGGTCTCCCAGCTGTGTGCGTCACTCTTTAGTGTCCCCTAGTCTCCCAGCTGTGTGCGTCACTCTTTAGTGTCCCGTGGTCTCCCAGCTGTGTGCGTCACTCTTTAGTGTCCCCTGGACTCCAGCTGTGTGCGTCACTCTTTAGTGTCCCCTGGACTCCCAGCTGTGTGCGTCACTCTTTAGTGTCCCCTGGACTCCCAGCTGTGTGCGTCACTCTTTAGTGTCCCCTGGTCTCCCAGCTGTGTGCGTCACTCTTTAGTGTCCCTAGTCTCCCAGCTGTGTGCGTCACTCTTTAGTGTCCCGTGGTCTCCCAGCTGTGTGCGTCACTCTTTAGTGTCCCCTGGACTCCCAGCTGTGTGCGTCACTCTTTAGTGTCCCTGGACTCCCAGCTGTGTGCGTCACTCTTTAGTGTCCCCTGGACTCCCAGCTGTGTGCGTCACTCTTTAGTGTCCCCTGGTCTCCCAGCTGTGTGCGTCACTCTTTAGTGTCCCCTGGTCTCCCAGCTGTGTGCGTCACTTTTTAGTGTCCCCTGGTCTCCCAGCTGTGTGCGTCACTCTTTAGTGTCCCCTGGTCTCCAGCTGTGTGTGTCAGTCTTTAGTGTCCCCTGGACTCCCAGCTGTGTGCGTCACTCTTTAGTGTCCCCTGGTCTCCAGCTGTGTGTGTCACTCTTTAATGTCCCCTGGTCTCCCAGCTGTGTGCGTCACTCTTTAGTGTCCCCTGGTCTCCAGCTGTGTGCGTCACTCTTTAGTGTCCCCTGGTCTCCCAGCTGTGTGCGTCACTCTTTAGTGTCCCCTAGTCTCCAGCTGTGTGCACTCTTTAGTGTCCCGTGGTCTCCCAGCTGTGTGCGTCACTCTTTAGTGTCCCCTGGACTCCCAGCTGTGTGCGTCACTCTTTAGTGTCCCCTGGACTCCCAGCTGTGTGCGTCACTCTTTAGTGTCCCCTGGACTCCCAGCTGTGTGCGTCACTCTTTAGTGTCCCTGGTCTCCCAGCTGTGTGCGTCACTCTTTAGTGTCCCCTGGTCTCCAGCTGTGTGTGTCACTCTTTAATGTCCCCTGGTTCCCAGCTGTGTGCGTCACTCTTTAGTGTCCCCTGGTCTCCCAGCTGTGTGCGTCACTCTTTATGTCCCCTGGTCTCCCAGCTGTGTGTGTCACTCTTTAATGTCCCCTGGTCTCCCAGCTGTGTGCGTCACTCTTTAGTGTCCCCTGGTCTCCCAGCTGTGTGCGTCACTCTTTAGTGTCCCTGGTCTCCCAGCTGTGTGCGTCACTCTTTAGTGTCCCCTGGTCTCCCAGCTGTGTGCGTCACTCTTTAGTGTCCCCTGGTCTCCCAGCTGTGTGCGTCACTCTTTAGTGTCCCCTGGTCTCCAGCTGTGTGCGTCACTCTTTAGTGTCCCCTGGTCTCCCAGCTGTGTGCGTCACTCTTTAGTGTCCCCTGGTCTCCCAGCTGTGTGCGTCACTCTTTAGTGTCCCCTGGTCTCCCAGCTGTGTGCGTCACTCTTTAGTGTCCCCTGGTCTCCCAGCTGTGTGCGTCACTCTTTAGTGTCCCCTGGTCTCCCAGCTGTGTGCGTCACTCTTTAGTGTCCCCTGGTCTCCCAGCTGTGTGCGTCACTCTTTAGTGTCCCCTGGTCCCAGCTGTGTGCGTCACTCTTTAGTGTCCCCTGGTCTCCCAGCTGTGTGCGTCACTCTTTAGTGTCCCCTGGTCTCCCAGCTGTGTGCGTCACTCTTTAGTGTCCCCTGGTCTCCAGCTGTGTGCGTCACTCTTTAGTGTCCCCTGGTCTCCCAGCTGTGTGCGTCACTCTTTAGTGTCCCGTGGTCTCCCAGCTGTGTGCGTCACTCTTTAGTGTCCCCTGGTGTCCCAGCTGTGTGCGTCACTCTTTAGTGTCCCCTGGTCTCTCAGCTGTGTGTGTCACTCTTTAATGTCCCCTGGTCTCCCAGCTGTGTGGTCACTCTTTAGTGTCCCCTGGTCTCCAGCTGTGTGTGTCACTCTTTAGTGTCCCCTGGTCTCCAGCTGTGTGCGTCACTCTTTAGTGTCCCCTGGTCTCCAGCTGTGTGTGTCACTCTTTAATGTCCCCTGGTCTCCCAGCTGTGTGCGTCACTCTTTTGTGTCCCCTGGTCTCCCAGCTGTGTGCGTCACTCTTTAGTGTCCCCTGGTCTCCCAGCTGTGTGGTCACTCTTTAATGTCCCCTGGTCTCCCAGCTGTGTGCGTCACTCTTTAGTGTCCCCTGGTCTCCCAGCTGTGTGCGTCACTCTTTAGTGTCCCCTGGTCTCCAGCTGTGTGCGTCACTCTTTAGTGTCCCCTGGTCTCCCAGCTGTGTGCGTCACTCTTTAGTGTCCCGTGGTCTCCCAGCTGTGTGCGTCACTCTTTAGTGTCCCCTGGTGTCCAGCTGTGTGCGTCACTCTTTAGTGTCCCCTGGTCTCCCAGCTGTGTGTGTCACTCTTTAATGTCCCCTGGTCTCCCAGCTGTGTGCGTCACTCTTTAGTGTCCCGTGGTCTCCCAGCTGTGTGCGTCACTCTTTAGTGTCCCCTGGTCTCCAGCTGTGTGTGTCACTCTTTAGTGTCCCCTGGTCTCCAGCTGTGTGCGTCACTCTTTAGTGTCCCCTGGTCTCCAGCTGTGTGCGTCACTCTTTAGTGTCCCCTGGACTCCCAGCTGTGTGCGTCACTCTTTAGTGTCCCGTGGTCTCCCAGCTGTGTGCGTCACTCTTTAGTGTCCCCTGGTCTCCAGCTGTGTGTGTCACTCTTTAGTGTCCCCTGGTCTCCAGCTGTGTGCGTCACTCTTTAGTGTCCCCTGGACTCCCAGCTGTGTGTACTCCTGATGGAAGAGCTTTGGACCGTTGTAGCACGTTAGCAACTATATTTTTAATATTTTAAAGAAACTGTTCTTTTTTAGGAAGAGCTAAGTATGAAGAGTTGTGATATGTCTTCTCAGAGACTCTTCTCTGACACATTGAAGCATTCAGCTTAAATGAATAAAGTCAATGAGAGTAATCATGCGGTTGCTAATGAGTTATCAGCCGCCTGTAACTATGGGCTGTAATCCCCCGCACAACATGCATAATGCACCGCCGCCTCCTCCAGAGCACATTCATCTTTTATTCCTACTCTTTCATCCCGTTGAACGTTCATTCTGCTCTTCAGAAAATTCCTAATGCTGTTTATTCTCATGTTTGTTGTATTTTTAATGCACTTCTGAAGTTAAATCTGAAACTTAGAATATCACAATGTACAACAATATTAGTTTTTTATTGTTTTGTTATTACTTCCGATTTTTATTCCTTTTAATTCCATTCCATTTCTATTTAAATACTGTTATATTTCACTATATTTTTTAATTATTTTTTATATTTTTCTAGTTCTCTATCTGTTTTTTAAATCTTTGTTTTACTTTCATGTCTGCACCACGACACCAAGTCATATTCCTCGTACGTGTCACCCACCTGGTGATAAACCTGATTCTGATTCTGATCATAGAGGATATTTAAAGCTGCGAAAACATCAACTGCTGCAGATTTCTTTGTGAATGTTGTGTAATATATATCGTATGAACCTCAGCTGTACCCTGATCCAGTGGTGTGTGTGTGTGTGTGTGGTGTGTGTGTGTGTGTGTGTGTG
>JAAKFY010000012.1:3354550-3372050 GCA_011823955.1 Dissostichus mawsoni
CGAAGGAGTGGCAGACCGGGGTGGTGGTTCCCCTTTTCAAAAAGGGGGATCAGAGGGTGTGTGCCAATTATAGAGGCATCACACTACTCAGCCTCCCCGGGAAAGTTTACTCTAAGGTACTTGAAAGGAGGGTCAGGCCGATTGTCGAACCTCAGATTGAGGAGGAACAATGCGGATTCCGTCCTGGTCGTGGAACGACGGATCAGCTTTTTACTCTCGCAAGGATCCTGGAGGGGGCCTGGGAGTACGCTTATCCGGTCTACATGTGTTTTGTAGACTTGGAGAAGGCGTATGACCGAGTTCCCAGGGAGTTACTGTGGGTCTTGTTCTCGAGTGAGGGAACAATGGAGCGTGAGATGGGCCGAGAATCGGAGCAGCGGGAGCGGTACTGCAGTCGCTTTACCGCACCGTTGTGACGAAAAGAGAGCTGAGCCAGAAGGCAAAGCTCTCTGTCTACCGGAAACAGACCAGAAACAGACCGGAAACAGACCGGAAACAGACCAGAAACAGACCGGAAACAGACCAGAAACAGACCAGAAACAGACCAGAAACAGACCGGAAACAGACCGGAAAAAGACCAGAAACAGACCAGAAACAGACCAGAAACAGACCAGAAACAGACCAGAAACAGACTGGGAACAGACTGGGAACAGACCAGAAACAGACCAGAAACAGACTGGGAACAGACCAGAAACAGACTGGGAACAGACCAGAAACAGACCGGGAACAGACTGGGAACAGACCAGAAACAGACCAGAAACAGACCGGAAACAGACCGGAAACAGACCGGGAACAGACTGGGAACAGACCAGAAACAGACCAGAAACAGACCAGAAACAGACCGGAAACAGACTGGGAACAGACCAGAAACAGACCAGAAACAGATTGGAAACAGACCAGAAACAGACCAGAAACAGACTGGAAAAAGACTGGGAACAGACCAGAAACAGACCAGAAACAGACCGGGAACAGACTGGGAACAGACCAGAAACAGACCAGAAACAGACCAGAAACAGACCGGAAACAGACCGGAAACAGACCGGAAACAGACCAGAAACAGACCGGAAACAGACCAGAAACAGACCGGAAACAGACCAGAAACAGACCAGAAACAGACCAGAAACAGACCGGAAACAGACCGGAAACAGACCAGAAACAGACCAGAAACAGACCAGAAACAGACTGGAAACAGACTGGGAACAGACCAGAAACAGACCAGAAACAGACTGGGAACAGACCAGAAACAGACCAGAAACAGACTGGGAACAGACCAGAAACAGAACGGGAACAGACCAGAAACAGACCAGAAACAGACCAGAAACAGAACGGGAACAGACCAGAAACAGATTGGAAACAGACCGGAAACAGACCAGAAACAGACCAGAAACAGACCAGAAACAGACCAGAAACAGACTGGAAACAGACTGGGAACAGACCAGAAACAGACCAGAAACAGACTGGGAACAGACTGGGAACAGACCAGAAACAGACCAGAAACAGACTGGAAACAGACTGGGAACAGACCAGAAACAGACCAGAAACAGACTGGGAACAGACTGGGAACAGACCAGAAACAGACCAGAAACAGACCAGAAACAGACCAGAAACAGACTGGGAACAGACCAGAAACAGACTGGGAACAGACCAGAAACAGACCAGAAACAGACCAGAAACAGACCAGAAACAGACTGGGAACAGACCAGAAACAGACTGGGAACAGACCAGAAACAGACCAGAAACAGACTGGGAACAGACTGGGAACAGACCAGAAACAGACCAGAAACAGACCGGGAACAGACCAGAAACAGACCAGAAACAGACCGGAAACAGACCGGAAACAGACCAGAAACAGACCAGAAACAGACCAGAAACAGACTGGAAACAGACTGGGAACAGACCAGAAACAGACCAGAAACAGACTGGAAACAGACCAGAAACAGACTGGAAACAGACTGGGAACAGACCAGAAACAGACCAGAAACAGACCGGGAACAGACCAGAAACAGACCAGAAACAGACCAGAAACAGACCAGAAACAGACTGGGAACAGACCAGAAACAGACCAGAAACAGACCGGAAACAGACCAGAAACAGACCAGAAATAGACCAGAAACAGACCAGAAACAGACTGGGAACAGACCAGAAACAGACCAGAACAGACCAGAAACAGACTGGGAACAGACCAGAAACAGACCAGAAACAGACCAGAAACAGACTGGAAACAGACCAGAAACAGACCAGAAACAGACCAGAAACAGACCAGAAACAGACCAGAAACAGACTGGGAACAGACCAGAAACCAGACCAAACAGACCAGAAACAGACCGGAAACAGACCGGAAACAGACCAGAAACAGACCAGAAACAGACCGGAAACAGACCAGAAACAGACCAGAAACAGACCGGAAACAGACCAGAAAATGACCAGAAACAGACTGGAAATAGACCAGAAACAGACCAGAAACAGAACAGAAACAGACAGGAAACAGACTGGAAACAGACCGGAAACAGACCAGAAACAGACTGGAAACAGACTGGGAACAGACCAGAAACAGACCAGAAACAGACCAGAAACAGACCAGAAACAGACCGGAAACAGACCAGAAACAGACCAGAAACAGACCAGAAACAGACTGGGAACAGACCAAAAACAGACCAGAAACAGACCAGAAACAGACTGGGAACAGACCAGAAACAGACCAGAAACAGACCAGAAACAGACTGGGAACAGACCAGAAACAGACCAGAAACAGACCAGAAACAGACTGGAAACAGACCAGAAACAGAACAGAAACAGACCAGAAACAGACCGGAAACAGACCAGAAACAGACCGGAAACAGACCAGAAACAGACCAGAAACAGACCAGAAACAGACTGGAAACAGACCAGAAACAGACCAGAAACAGACTGGAAATAGACCAGAAACAGACCAGAAACAGAACAGAAACAGACCAGAAACAGACCGGAAACAGACCGGAAACAGACCAGAAACAGACCAGAAACAGAACAGAAACAGACCGGAAACAGACCGGAAACAGACCGGAAACAGACCAGAAACAGACCAGAAACAGACCAGAAACAGACCAGAAACAGACCAGAAACAGACTGGAAACAGACCAGAAACAGACCAGAAACAGACTGGAAATAGACCAGAAACAGACCAGAAACAGAAAAGACAGACCAGATACAGACTGGAAACAGACCAGAAACAGACTGGAAATAGACCAGAAACAGACCAGAAACAGACCAGAAACAGACTGGAAATAGACCAGAAACAGACCAGAAACAGACCAGAAACAGACTGGAAATAGACCAGAAACAGACCAGAAACAGAACAGAAACAGACCAGATACAGACTGGAAATAGACCAGAAACAGACCAGAAACAGACCAGAAACAGACCAGAAACAGACTGGAAATAGACCAGAAACAGACCAGAAACAGACCAGAAACAGACCAGAAACAGACCAGATACAGACTGGAAATAGACCAGAAACAGACCAGAAACAGACCAGAAACAGACCAAAACAGACCAGAAACAGACCAGAAACAGACCAGAAACAGACTGGAAATAGACCAGAAACAGACCAGAAACAGAACAGAAACAGACCAGATACAGACTGGAAATAGACCAGAAACAGACCAGAAACAGAACAGAAACAGACCAGAAACAGACTGGAAATAGACCAGAAACAGACCAGAAACAGACCAGAAACAGACCAGAAACAGACTGGAAACAGACCAGAAACAGACCGGAAACAGACCAGAAACAGACCAGAAACAGACCAGAAACAGACCAGAAACAGACCAGAAACAGACTGGAACAGACCAGAAACAGACCAGAAACAGACTGGAAATAGACCAGAAACAGACGAGAAACAGAACAGAAACAGACCAGATACAGACTGGAAACAGACCAGAAACAGACCGGAAATAGACCAGAAACAGACCAGAAACAGACCAGAAACAGACTGGAAATAGACCAGAAACAGACCAGAAACAGACCAGAAACAGACTGGAAATAGACCAGAAACAGACCAGAAACAGACCAGAAACAGACCGGAAACAGACTGGAAATAGACCAGAAACAGACTGGAAACAGACCAGAAACAGACCAGAAACAGACTGGAAATAGACCAGAAACAGACCAGAAACAGAACAGAAACAGACCAGAAATGCTCATTTCAAACGCTGGCCTACAACAAACGATGTATGGCAACGATAAGGCAGCGGGATAAAGGACTGGAGCTGGCTTGATCTGGGCCAGGTGTGCTGATTGATTGTTGATTTGGGCCATTCAGTCATTCATACTGAAAGCAGACGACTAAATAAAACCACACTCACACCATGCTTACGAGTCAAGGCGGAGGACCATGACAGAAAAAGCTGGATTTGTAACCCCAACCCTAAGTGAGTGTGTTTAACACAGTGATCTTTTTCTAAACTAGACCAGGCATTTTTTGTTTGAATCAGATCGCTATGTTTATACGTGCAAATATTATGTTCATATGTGACGAGTAAAGGCGTTAATTGATCTGGAAAAAGCCTAAAAAGCGTAGACATGCCATCAGAAAGGTGCCTCGTCGTTAGGGAACACCGCAGAGTGTCACGATCACACGAGAGTCTGAATTCAGGCAGTTTTTCCGTCTGAAACTCCACAATGTCTCGAGGATTTGTCTCCAATTTTCTCCCCCGTCTCCCTCCGAAGATCCTTTGACACGTTTATCTCTGGGAGTCAGAGCTCTGCGATCTGATTGGTCCCCGTCTCATCCGCCAAGAAAAATCAATACGCCTCAAACAACAGTAACAGTCTGCAGAACTGCCCGATATTTGGAGTTATTAAAAAAGATTTACAGATCAATAAAGGCAATAAATGTAATAACCTTTATATGAGAGAGAAGAGAGAAACATCATCAACGTTCTACTTTAAAGAGTCCTCTCCTGCTGATGTTCAGGTGTATATCAGTATGTAGTGTCTCTACTTTAAAGAGTCCTCTCCTGTGATGTTCAAGTGTATATCAGTATGTGTCTCTACTTTAAAGAGTCCTCTCCTGCTGATGGTCAGGTGTATATCAGTATGTAGTGTCTCTACTTTAAAGAGTCCTCTCCTGCTGATGTTCAGGTGTATATCAGTATGTAGTGTCTCTACTTTAAAGAGTCCTCTCCTGCTGATGTTCAGGTGTATATCAGTATGTAGTGTCTCTACTTTAAAGAGTCCTCTCCTGCTGATGTTCAGGTGTATATCAGTATGTAGTGTCTCTACTTTAAAGAGTCCTCTCCTGCTGATGTTCAGTGTATATCAGTATGTAGTGTCTCTAGTTTAAAGAGTCCTCTCCTGCTGATGTTCAAGTGTATATCAGTATGTAGTGTCTCTACTTTAAAGAGTCCTCTCCTGCTGATGTTCAGGTGTATATCAGTATGTAGTGTCTCTACTTTAAAGTCCTCTCCTGCTGATGTTCAGGTGTATATCAGTATGTAGTGTCTCTACTTTAAAGAGTCCTCTCCTGCTGATGTTCAGGTGTATATCAGTACGTAGTGTCTCTACTTTAAAGAGTCCTCTCCTGCTGATGTTCAGGTGTATATCAGTATGTAGTGTCTCTACTTTAAAGAGTCCTCTCCTGCTGATGTTCAGGTGTATATCAGTCTGTAGTGTCTCTACTTTAAAGAGTCCTCTCCTGCTGATTCACACTCATTCGTCTCGATGCAGTAAGTCATGTTCTCTCCGTTAGAGGACAGAGTTCATGCTCTGATTCTCTTCCCATCAGAATCATCCGTCTTCATCTGTCCCGCTCAAGAGAGGAAGGAGCAAAGAGAGTAAAGGTTCTGCAGGACTAACGGCAGATTCATGATCTATGACGAAGGTTTGGATTAATAAACTATTGAAGACAAAGAGACAAAAAGACACCAAAAACCAAATAGCCACAGTAAGTATATTGTGAAGCCAATTCCTTTGTACTTTACTAGTATTTCCATGTTATGCTACTTAATACCAGAGGAGTAAAGTAACTCAGTACATTAACTCAAATATTGTACTCTGAGTACTTCTAATTATACTCAAGTACAAGATTTGAGTACTTCAACTTTTACTCAAGAACCAGATCTGAGTACTTCTACTTTTACTCAAGTACAAGATCTGAGTACTTCTACTTTTACTCAAGTACAAGATCAGAGTACTTCTACTTTTATTACAAGATCAGAGTACTTCTACTTTTATTACAAGATCTGAGTACTTCTACTTTTACTCAAGTACGAGATCAGAGTACTTCTACTTTTACTACAAGCTCTGAGTACTTCTATTTTTACTCAAGTACAAGACCTGAGTACTTCTACTTTTACTCAAGTACAAGATCAGAGTACTTCTACTTTTACTACAAGATCTGAGTACTTCTACTTTTACTACAAGATCTGAGTACTTCTACTTTTACTACTAAATCTACTTGAGTACAGTAGTTGAGTAAAAGTACTTATTTGCACTACTGGCTGCAACGACAACATTTAAGTATATTTTATGTTTATTATAAAACAGTAACAATCAAAGCTTAGAGATTTTGAGCAGAGGTGTAATTTGTTAGTAACTGGCGCCCTCTGGTGGTCAAAGGTTACAGTGTTTTTAATATAAATACTAAAAGTCTAAAAGATAACATTCAATGTAATACTTAACGAGGTTTTAACTCAATGCGTCACAATATTTACGGCGATGTGTTTACAATAAAAAACAGCATTTTTCTCATTATCAATTAGTTTTGCAAATATGTTTTTAGATGAATGGTTGGTTCATATATATCTACGTGAAGTCTCTAAATGTTTTCTTCTCACTTAAGTCACTTTAATTTAATATAAAACAGAAAAATGTTGAATGTTAAAGCATGAGCGTATTACACAATTATCTTTTAATTGATGTCAAAAACAAGTACAAGATCTGAGTACTTCTACTCTTACTCAAGTACAAGATCTGAGTACTTCTACTCTTACTCAAGTACAGATCTGAGTATTACTCTTACTCAAGTACAAGATCTGAGTACTTCTACTCTTACTCAAGTACAAGATCTGAGTACTTCTACTCTTACTCAAGTACAAGATCTGAGTACTTCTACTCTTACATAATCCTTTAATGGACTCTGTTGATGGACAAGGAGTGAAAAAACTAAAAAGCTGAAAGAACAGAATGATCGCTAAGCCCCGCCCCCTTCGGTAACCAAGTACAAGATCTGAGAATTTTACTCAAGTGCAATGAGTACCTCTAAGTACAAGATCCGAGTACTTATACTAAAGTATAAGGAAGGAAGCCGCGACACAGTATTTATACAACATCATGTAAAGCAATAGCTCACTTCAGGCCGTGGTATATGCTCATTATATCACAGCTAAGGGGCGTTCATCGACAACCCTTAGCTGTGATATAATGAGCATATCTCACGGCCTGAAGTGAGCTATTGCTTTATAAAACGGTTACCAAGTGTGGCAATATGAAAGAAAAATACACACTCTAATTTAAATAGTTTTTTATTAGTAATAATGATGTTCAAAATAAATAGTCCTCCGTGCCTTCTGCACGAAACATAGTGGGAGGTGGTTGCTATGCAACAACACTAACAGCTAGCGAACATACAGACAGCGTTGATCGATTATTTGGCTGTTATTATTTGACAGTTGCATAGAATCTCTCAACATGTTATTGAGCTGCTGTTTGTCCACAGCTTTATCCTGACGCCAGTCTTCAAAGCACTTAACTGCCCATTTTGTTTGCTTCACCTGCTCTTCACGTAGCTCTGCATGTCGTGGTTTAGGTGCTCTCTGGAGATAGGCACTGCTCGATCCACTCCTCCACAGTGAGGCCACCCCGGAGGTCCAAGCTAACCTTACATGTTTCCATCTTGAGCTTTGTTAGTTAGTTTCGTAACGGACGTAATGTAACCGTTGTAGCTTTTCTCAGACGCGGAGGGATACTGACTTGTGAAAAGTAACTACAATTCTACCCGTGATATACGCTCATTATATCACGGCTAAGAACCAATCAGATTGCTTGATTTGACTTGTCCGTTTTATAAATATAAACACACACACGGCAGCCAGGCGTAAGAGGGAGGATTTTATTGGTTCTTTAAAAGGTACAGTACATGTTGGATGTAAACTGCTGAATGGAAATGTTTAGCATATTGATCCCTGTGTAACATGGAGGTTAGTGAGGTCACTGAGTAACACGCCGATAACAACAGGTAGAAGAGTGTGAGTGTGTGTGTGTGTGTAATAATGATGTTAGTTAGTGAGGCAGCTCGTGAGCCACCAGCTGGTAGTGAGAGCCGCAGGAGGGGCAGCGCTGAGCCTCTCCCTCATGGAGCCAGAACCACACCACCGCCGTGTTGTCCTCCTCACCTGGAGAGATAGAGAGAGACAGAGAGGGGGGAGAGAGAGGGAGAAGAGGGCAGAGAGAGAGAGAGAGAGAAAAGAGAGAGAGAGAGAAGAGAGAGAGAGAGAGAGAGATTCATGAGATTTACCCTGCAATCATTTCTTCAAACTAGACTTTAACAAATGCTCCTCCTGTAACTCAGATATTGATCCTGCACTATGGATCAACATTATTGTTAGGTCCCGTGGGTGGGGCGTAACAAACGGAATAATAAAGCTTTGTTGATACAGCACTTTGCAGACAGCTCAACGTGCTTTAAGTGAAAAAGAAACATCAAGAAATCTGATCTAAAAAGACGTGTCTTTAGCTGGCGTTAAACGCGTCCACTGAGTTTTCCTCTGATGTTTATCGGTGTTCCACTTCAGGGCTCGTCCAGGGACAAACACCGAGACAGAGACACGTGGCTGCCAAACCATTAAGTGACAAACCATGTTGGGAGGCTGTGGCTCAGTGGAGAGTGCGCTGATCTTAGGATCACAGGTTCAAATCCCAGTCAGCTGTCCTTTGTGTCCCTGAATTGGAATGAGTCATTTGATTATCGCTTTCTCCAAAAAGGGCTGGTCTGTTTCGAGTCAGTGTGGAGCTGGAGAGGGGCCCTTGAGCAAGGCAGCGAACCTCAAACTGCTCCGTTATAGGTGTATACCTGTGTGTGTATTAAACAAATCTAAGGCAGAGTGAAAGCTGAATCTCTCTAGGGGGTAAATAAAGGAAAGGTTTGAATGAAGGACGTACAGACGCATCCCACGATCCTCTGGCTGGTGATGGAGGGCACGATGTGAGGGTCGGCCTTGGAGCCAGCGTACTCTTTGGGCTTCAGCATGCTGTACGGGTCCTAAAGGAAACACACAACACACACACAACACACACTCCTGGGTTACATTCAAGATAAAGGGTGATTCATTAAGCCCATCAACAGGACTGTAATCCAGAAGATGTACAGAGCGATAATGGAATTATCTGAGATTATGAAGTCAAAATTGTCAAGAAAAAAACGTTATGTCTCCACTCCCCTATTTAAAATCATACTTAACGAGGGGATTCCACATGAAGGAAATAATTGTGAATTTAACCCAAAATCTCCACGTCTTTCTCAGAATTTTATGACTTTATAATCTCAGAAAATATCCACATAATTCCTTTTAAATTAACAATTTAGTTTTAGAAAATCCAGAGTTTTTCCTACAGAAATCAGCCTCTGCTCCATATTAGTGTTTATATACCCAGAATATCCCCACGTCTCATTACTGACAGAGGGGGGAAGTAGTGGAGTACAAATACTTCATCACTGTACTTAAGTACATGTTTCTGGTATCAGTACTTTACTCCACTACTATTTTTCTGACCACTTTTACTTTCTACTTCTTACATGTTGAACCCAAATACCTGAACTTTCTACTTCTTCCATGTTGAACCCAAATACCTGTACTTTCTACTTCTTACATTTGAACCCAAATACCTGTACTTTCTACTTCCATGTTGAACCAAATACCTGTACTTTCTACTTCTTCCATGTTGAACCAAATACCTGTACTTTCTACTTCTTACATGTTGAACCAAATACCTGTACTTTCTACTTCTTACATGTTGAACCCAAATACCTGTACTTTCTACTTCTTACATGTTGAACCCAAATACCTGTACTTTCTACTTACATGTTGAACCCAAATACCTGTACTTTCTACTTCTTACATGTTGAACCCAAATACCTGTACTTTCTACTTCTTACATGTTGAACCCAAATACCTGTACTTTCTACTTCTTACATGTTGAACCCAAATACCTGTACTTTCTACTTCTTACATGTTGAACCCAAATACCTGTACTTTCTACTTCTTCCATGTTGAACCAAATACCTGTACTTTCTACTTCTTACATGTTGAACCAAATACCTGTACTTTCTACTTCTTACATTTGAACCCAAATACCTGTACTTTCTACTTCTTACATGTTGAACACAAATACCTGTACTTTCTACTTCTTACATGTTGAACCAAATACCTGTACTTTCTACTTCTTACATGTTGAACCCAAATACCTGTACTTTCTACTTCTTACATGTTGAACCCAAATACCTGTACTTTCTACTTCTTACATGTTGAACCAAATACCTGTACTTTCTACTTCTTACATGTTGAACCAAATACCTGTACTTTCTACTTCTTCCATGTTGAACCAAATACCTGTACTTTCTACTTCTTACATGTTGAACCCAAATACCTGTACTTTCTACTTCTTACATGTTGAACCCAAATACCTGTACTTTCTACTTCTTACATGTTGAACCAAATACCTGTACTTTCTACTTACATGTTGAACAAATACCTGTACTTTCTACTTCTTACATGTTGAACACAAATACCTGTACTTTCTACTTCTTACATGTTGAACACAAATACCTGTACTTTCTACTTCACATGTTGAACCAAATACCTGTACTTTCTACTTCTTCCATGTTGAACCCAAATACCTGTACTTTCTACTTCTTCCATGTTGAACCCAAATACCTGTACTTTCTACTTCTTACATGTTGAACCCAAATACCTGTACTTTCTACTTCTTACATGTTGAACAAATACCTGTACTTTCTACTTCTTCCATGTTGAACCCAAATACCTGTACTTTCTACTTCTTCCATGTTGAACCCAAATACCTGTACTTTCTACTTCTTACATGTTGAACCCAAATACCTGTACTTTCTACTTCTTACATGTTGAACCCAAATACCTGTACTTTCTACTTCTTACATGTTGAACCCAAATACCTGTACTTTCTACTTCTTACATGTTGAACCCAAATACCTGTACTTTCTACTTCTTCCATGTTCCAAACAGGCTGGTTCCTTTAGTCTGAATGTGTGTTTGGTGGCGTGATCATTATTATTTAGAGTCATTGCGTGCCTATTGATTTGAACACGATCCGTGTATCCATCATTTCCTGGTCTTCTCTAAAGAAGAGGGACCAATGGAAACGTTGTCATGTTGCCGTTGTTCAGCATGGAAACATTCATTAGCTAACAATGACATTATTGTTCTATTAATATAAAGGGAGGTCAGGTACTCTTTAAAACAGCTGCTAGTTATGGGTACTTTTTACTGAAGTACATTTCAAAGCCTCTTTACTTTACTTGAGTAAAGAAGTTTAGTCAGTACTTCTACTTTCACCAGAGTATTTTTAAACACGAGTATCTGTACTTCTACTGAGTAAAGGGTGTGTACTTCTACTGAGTAAAGGATGTGTACTTCTACTTGAGTAAAGGAGTGTGTACTTCTACTTGAGTAAAGGAGTGTGTACTTCTACTTGAGTAAAGGATGTGTGTACTTCTACTTGAGTAAAGGAGTGTGTACTTCTACTTGAGTAAAGGATGTGTGTACTTCTACTTGAGTAAAGGATGTGTGTACTTCTACTTGAGTAAAGGATGTGTGTACTTCTACTTGAGTAAAGGATGTGTACTTCCACCCTCTCTGGTTCCTCATTATATTGAATATAACTCACCGATCCCTCCTTCATGGCCTTCATGATGATCTTCTCCATGCCGGTGGCCTGCTCCTCGTCAGGGGATTCCTGAGAGATTAAAGCGTTGAACAATTAAACTTCTGAGGGTTTTTAAAGCCTTACTTTAACCATAACTAGGACTAACTAGCAGTGGTGGCGCCAGAGATTTTCTTTTGGGGGTGCTGTGGGGTAGCTTCACAGAGGGTGCTCAAACATTTAGGGTTTTCCCTTAATCTACCGGGCGCTACATTTGAATTTTCTACTGCTACACTCCCCACACACAGTATACTTATTACAATGAAGGCTCGATAATCAGCTCGCGCATATAGGTGTAAGCAGGGGTAAAGTGCTATTTTTATAAGTGGGGGGTGGACCTAATATCCTCTAGGGGGGGTCCGGGGGCATGCCCCCCGGGAAGATTTTTTTTTTAATATTGAAGTTAAAAGCATCAATCTGGTGCACTTTGAGAGCAAATGAAGAGATCTATGGAACATCTCTCAACACCCAGAGGAAACAGAACTGTAAACAGATTTACTTTTCTTTATGGATATTTTACAAATCACTCCCCTTTTAAAGTGTATTCTTGTTTTACTGTCATAGTATTTCATAACTGTTTTTCATTTATTCTCTTATTGTTTTATAACTATAATGATTATATGAAGGTGTGCCTCGGAAATAATTGTTTACATACATCGTGACCAAACCGTTTGAGACCCACTGAGATAACTTAGACTAAAGTTAACTATCTAAACACTCAGAGAGTCCTTGACTTTAGCTCACCTGAGTCCCTCAGTCTGACAGGAGAGGACATTCCCTTCACCTTGTTGTAGAAACAGCTCCTTATATCCGTTAGTGCAGCTAGCTAAACAGATCCTAACAACACGTCCCTGGCACGGTGTGCTCTCTCTCTCGCTCGCTTAATCACACCAAATGCGCGCCTGCCACACACACACACACAGAACCGAGCTGGATGAAACAGAGACCCAGAAGTACTGTCTGTACTGTGGCATATTATTTTCGAATCAATCATTTTTCAAATTATGAATTTCACACGTAAAAATTTAAAAAGACATACATTTCTTGGGGGTGCTTGGGGGGTGCTATGGCTATCCTAGGGGGAGCTTCAGCACCCCCTAGCGCCCCCCTGGCGCCGCCTATGCTAACTAGTACACCAGGGGGTAAACAAAATGTAGACTTATTTGCAATTGCAAGACGCATTTTAAAAACGTCTCAACCTGAATATGTTCCTCACGTCTACTCGTTTGTTTCCGTGGACGTATACGACCAAGGAGTCAACTCACTAAAACACTGATCAATAATCACTTTGATGTGCAAAAACATATTTGTATAAACATCTCAACACCTTCATATGTTCCTTAGATAGATAGATGTGTAATGTATTGATCCAAGTTGATGCTTCTTCTCTAACAAAATCATTAACCAGTGTGTTCAGACGTAAATATATATATAAAAAATATATATTATATATATAAATACTTAAAAAGTGGAACAGAGAATTAACAACTAAATATTAAAAGTTAAAATAAAGTGTGTGTGTGTGTGTGTGTGGTGTCTCTGTGTGTCTGTGTGTGTGTCTCTGTCTGTGTGTCTCTGTGTCTGTCTCCGTGTGTGTGTGTGTGTGTGTGTGTGTGTGTGTAAAATTATTATATCAAATATAGACAATACAGACATTCTGGATGATTAAAAAGTTCTTTAAAAAAGTCATAAAGACTGAAGTTAGTAGCAGGAATATGTGCTTACATAGGATAGTATAACATGTATATACTTATGTCACTTAGTTTTTATATTTGTCTTGCTGCTACTCACCTTTAGCCATGGCTGTGTGATTGTCTTTATGAATAATGTGGTCTAACATGTCTCTATATTTAGTAAGTTGTATTATTGAATGCCTGTTTTACCTGCTACACCCTTGTGCTGTAACACAGTAAATGACCCCGCTAATGAGGACTTCTGACTCATAGCATACAGCATGTCATCTGCTGTTATATGTGAAAGGTATAATCAGAAACGTAGTGGAGAAGTATACATTAGTTTTGAAATGCACCACTGCTTAATCACGTAAGACACTCATCGCTTAGCATTAGCTTACAGGCTAACGTCCTGTCAATGTGAGTTAGGTAACATTGGGTCTATACATACAACTAATGCTTTACATATACAAACAACTACCGTGGTTAAAAACAAAAGATAAATCATTAAGAAAATACATTTCTATGAGTTTACATTCAAACTAAAAAGACGGAAAATCCTCTTTGACCTATCCATGCTAACGATGCTAATGCTAACCGGCAGTCACCGAGGGGATCGTTCGACCTTTTTAAAAGACCTTTAAAAGCAAAATGTCTCGGGTTTTTAAGATGTATATCACGGTGGTGGTTCTGGTCTCACCTCCAGCAGCCATGCCGCGACTCAGAGCCGGAACCGGGGCAGCACGGCATGTTTTAGCGGCTCTGAGAGCGGAGCGGAGCAACACCTTGCAGCCATGTTTTTCTTCTTTCTGGTGGTCTCAAGTGGAGCAGGTATGACGTGTGACGTGACGCAATGCGTCATCACGTTTTATTCTGACTCTTCTTCTTCTTTGAGTTTGAAGGCAGTTGGCATCAAGCTTAAAGGTGCATTAGTGCCACCTGTCTGTTCCAGGGGGTCAGACAATACAATATATACAATGATATCAAATGATATACAAATAATTAAATTAAATAATAAATACAATAAATAAAAATAAATAATAATATTAAAAATAAAGTTTTATTTATATAACACATTTCATACACCAGGTGCATCTCAAAGTGCTTTAACAAATTCAAATTGTTCTTAGGTTAATAATAATCGATCTTTTTTTGTATCAAATTTATTTATACAAATTTAGAAAAATAATAATAATGTATCTTCTAACTTATACATACATCTATGTATTTTTTCCTATTACTGAATATAATTCCTGCACTTAATTTTTTTACATAAGTATGAATGCTGCGTGTCTTTGTTGTTGTGTTGTTTTTTTTCTGAATGTTTTGATGGCACCTACATTAGGAGTAGCTAATAAAAACAGTCCACACAAACTTCTTGAATATTGACAGAGTTTATTATGAGTCTTTAAATCCAGTAATGTAGAACAATGGGACCTTTCTCCAGGGAAACACCTTTAATTTGACCACAGATTGATGTAAGTATTGATTATGTATAATGATGTCTGGCAGATAGCATGCAGAACAGCTAGATCAACTCCACGTAATTCCGGGAACAGCCCATAGTGTCCGGTCGGTCCGAATCCTCTCCACCAACCCTCGTCCAGAAACTCGATCCCCGTGATGATGTCATCGGGGTCAAAGGTTATCTCGGAGTCGTCGACTGTGGAAACATATTGGCCAGAGCTCTGACAGTTTGTACGTGAGAAGGCTAAGGGGGCGGGACATCTCTAAGCAGGTTGACCAATCACAACAGAGCCGAGAATTTAAATAGCTTTGAGCGAAGCGATTGCTTTTTCAAGGGATGTCTGGTTTTTAACAGTGTGTGTGCGTGTGTGTGTGTGTGTGTGTGTGTGTGTGTGTGTGTGTGTGTGTGTGTGTGTGTGTGAGTGAGTGAGTGAGAGTGAGTGAGTGAGTGAGTGAGTGAGTGAGTGAGTGAGTGTGTGAGTGAGTGAGTGAGTGTGTGTGTGAGTGAGCTTGTGTGTGTGTGTGTGTGTGTGTGTGTGTGTTGTGTGTGTGTGTGTGTGTGTGTGTGTGTGTGTGTGTGTGTGTGTGTGTGTGTGAGAGTGAGTGAGTGAGTGAGTGAGTGAGTGAGTGAGTGAGTGAGTGAGTGAGTGAGTGAGTGAGTGAGTGAGTGAGTGAGTGAGTGAGTGAGTGAGTGAGTGAGTGAGTGTGTGAGTGAGTGAGTGAGTGAGTGTGTGTGTGTGTGTGTGTGTGTGTGTGTGTGTGTGTGTGTGTACGTACCACCCTGGTAGTCATACAGAGCTCTGGCACATGCTCCCTGTCCGTTGCTTTCTGGGACTTCAGCCTGAAATTATAAAACAAAACAAAGCGCTGCCGCTTCAAATCTGTCCCTGAGTAAACGCACTTAGAGTTTCTGCATGTCTACTCACTTTGGAGATGAGGGTCAGGTCTTCATAAAGGTCCTCGTCCAGGACTGGGTTTGAAACCTCGTACAGATCCTCCTCAGCTGCAGGACACAGTTCATTAGAGTCTTTGGTTGACTGTGACGTTGAATCACTCTGAGTGTATATTCGTGTCTCACCTGGAGGAGCCTCCTTTGCATCCTCTTCAAACTCATCAGACCACTCCCCCTCCTCCTCGGGAACACTGCGTGTGTTCAGAGACAAACAGAGTGTCATGAGTGAAGCTGAGACGTACTTATACCCAGCAAAGTAGTTCTGTTTTCATTCTGAAAACCTAGTTTAAACAGAGACTCAGCTCATCTCAAGCCGACCAAATGTGTAACTAACGTCACTTATGTAAGTTTGTCGGTACTTGTGGGTTATCTGTCTGTCGCCACTTTGAAATGAAATGTTTCAACTTTTTTCTCAAATACAGATGTGTGTTATCTGTCGCCATTTTCAGAGAGTCTGAAAAAACAAAAAGAGTGGCGACAGATAACCCACAAGTACCAGTTTGTCCCCTGGGTGAACTACATGTGACGGACGAAACGTAGGTAACGTAGGTCAAATGTGTAACCTACGTAATACATGCCACCATACATAACTTATGTCACGTAGGTAGTTATCACATTTCTCGACATAGGTTACGTACAAAACCAATGTCTCGTGGATAGCGTACGCAACCTTGTAATTTAGTTCACATACGTCACACAGGTCAAATGCGTGACCGATTTCACTCGCTAACATATGTAACGTAGGAAATGTACGCAGCTCTTGTCACGTAGCTTACCTACGAAATAAACATACTTTTTGTTACATAAGTTACATACAGCCTCACGTACATAACATACGTAATGTTTGCCACGTAGGTAACGTATGTAACTTATTTTACGTACATAACTAATGTCACGTATGTAACTTATGTAATGTAGGAAATGTGCGCAAATGGTGTCACGTAGGTAACCTTCGTAATATATTTTGGATCATACATTGATGTCTACGAACATTAATTACATTTAGCAGACTTACAATTAGTGCGTTTAAGCATGAAGAAACAAACTGCAGGTACACGTCCTGTCTCTAAAACCCTCCAGAGGAAGTGCTGCTGCTTCAGCTTCACTTCAAACCAACATCCGTGGCATTTTATTTCATTAAATACTTTTTAAATCCCCAAAAACAGATGGATGTCTGACCTGCAGCGGGAGCAGGTGATGCTGCTGTCTCCGGAGGGGCGGAGACAGGAGAGAGAGACAGGAGAGGTGAGGCAGGAGACAGGCGGTGCATGGAGTACGCCGGGAAGGGTGAGACAGGTGAGGGGGGGGAGACAGGTGAGGGGGAGACAGGTGAGGGGGGTGAGAAAGGAGAGAGAGACAGGAGAGGTGAGGCAGGAGACAGGCGGTGCATGGAGTACGCCGGGAAGGGTGAGACAGGTGGGGGGGTGAGACAGGTGAGGGGGAGACAGGTGAGGGGGGTGAGACAGGTGAGGGG
>JAAKFY010000012.1:3377050-3413112 GCA_011823955.1 Dissostichus mawsoni
ATGAAGTTAAAGTAAAGCGGAGGGTCTTCAGGAGGTGAACTTCAACCAACACACACACACACACACACACACACACACACACACAACACACACACACACACACACACACACACACACACCACACACACACACACACACACACACACACACACACACACACACACACACACACACACACACACACACACACACACACCCACACACACACACACACACACACACACACACACCCACACACACACACACACAACACACACACACACCCGTCTGTGTGAGAAAGACGGCACCAGGCTGAACTCAGTGAATATTTATTAACACAGGAACCAGAGAACAGATTTACACTCGTTAACTACCAGGTGAAAGAAATCATTTTTGAACAAACAAACCCCGGTGCGACATCCGCTTCAAACACAACACATCGTTTTAGAAAATAGTGACAAAAAGAGTTAGAGACGCGGTCAAATATTGACCAATTATTTTCATACTGATAGAAAAGGTGATAAAAAAGGTAAAAAAAGACAGCGTATGTACATCGGTATAAAAGATGAAAGTGTCTGTTTTTATGATATGGTTCTTATTTGATTCTCGGCTCCTCGCAGCCGATTGGTTGTCCTGAGGAACAAGCTCGCATCTGATTGGTCGGTGGAGGTAGGAGGCGTGGCCTAGGGGGTTGGTGGTGAGTGACAGCGGCTGAAGCTGCTCTGCGTAAGTGTGTGAGGGGTGTGTGTTGTGTGAGGGGTGTGTGTTGTGTGAGGGTGTGTGTTGTGTGAGGAGTGTGTGTGTGAGGGTATGTGTGTGAGGGGTGTGTGTGTGAGGGGTGTGTGTGTGAGGGGTGTGTGTATGAGGGGTGTGTGTTGTGAGAGGAGGATGTGTGTGCTCAGTGTGTGTGGGGGCGGGGCGGAGGGGGGCGAGGGACGTTGTGGGCGTCGCCGGGAATCCAGCGAGGAGGCGGGGCTTGCCTGAGACAGGTGTGTGTGTGTTAGGTGGGACGCCGGCTGTGTGAGGGAGGGGCGGGGTGTGTGTGTGAGGTGTGTGTGTGAGGTGAGGTGTGTGTGTGTGAGGTGTGTGTGTGAGGTGAGGTGTGTGTGTGAGGCAGATCTCGAGGTCTTTTCAGCTGTGGGGGCGGGTCCTCCTCCAGATCTGAGACACAAAACACAGAAATCATTTATTTATTCCACACATGGCAGTTATTTTAAAACAAAACATGTTCACTGATACTGGTTGTTTTATTTATTTTTTACAGCGCATGGTGGAAAGGAGCGTCATCTTATTTTACCTGCCCTTAAAAAAGAATTAACAAAAAATGAAATAAAAGCAATATGCAAACATTTTAAGATTTTTAGGGAAATTTAAACGTTTAAAAAAAATAATTGAATTGTTATACAGCATCATCGTCTTACCGTCAAACTGAGTCTCACTCTTCGCTCTCTTCCTCTTCTTCTTTTTACCCTAAAACACACAAACACATCATAATCATCAGAACGGTGGAAACAGCAGCTAAATCACCTCCGTCAGATAAAGCCACAACACCCAGGAAAATACATCTGGAGGCTAATGTTGGGCTATAAAGGAACTACATCACGGTCACATGACTTCACGTCACCACCGCTAAGCTAAAGGTGGCTAATGTTGGGCTATAAAGGAACTACAGCACGGTCACATGACTTCACGTCACCACCGCTAAGCTAAAGGTGGCTAATGTTGGGCTATAAAGGAACTACAGCACGGTCACATGACTTCACGTCACCACCGCTAAGCTAAAGGTGGCTAATGTTGGGCTATAAAGGAACTACAGCACGGTCATGACTTCACGTCACCACCGCTAAGCTAAAGGAGGCTAATGTTGGGCTATGAAGGAACTACAGCACGGTCACATGACTTCACGTCACCACCGCTAAGCTAAAGGTGGCTAATGTTGGGCTATAAAGGAACTACAGCACGGTCACATGACTTCACGTCACCACCGCTAAGCTAAAGGTGGCTAATGTTGGGCTATAAAGGAACTACAGCACGGTCACATGACTTCACGTCACCACCGCTAAGCTAAAGGAGGCTAATGTTGGGCTATAAGGAACTACAGTACGGTCACATGACTTCACGTCACCACCGCTAAGCTAAAGGTGGCTAATGTTGGGCTATAAAGGAACTACAGCACGGTCACATGACTTCACGTCACCACCGCTAAGCTAAAGGTGGCTAATGTTGGGCTTAAAGGAACTACAGCACGGTCACATGACTTCACGTCACCACCGATAAGCTAAAGGTGGCTAATGTTGGGCTATAAAGGAACTACAGCACGGTCACATGACTTCACGTCACCACCGCTAAGCTAAAGGAGGCTAATGTTGGGCTATAAAGGAACTACAGCACGGTCACATGACTTCACGTCACCACCGCTAAGCTAAAGGAGGCTAATGTTGGGCTATAAAGGAACTACAGCACGGTCACATGACTTCACGTCACCACCGCTAAGCTAAAGGAGGCTAATGTTGGGCTATAAAGGAACTACAGCACGGTCACATGACTTCACGTCACCACCGCTAAGCTAAAGGAGCTAATGTTGGGCTATAAAGGAACTACAGCACGGTCACATGACTTCACGTCACCACCGCTAAGCTAAAGGAGGCTAACGTTGGGCTATAAAGGAACTACAGCACGGTCACATGACTTCACGTCACCACCGCTAAGCTAAAGGAGGCTAATGTTGGGCTATAAAGGAACTACAGCACGGTCACATGACTTCACGTCACCACCGCTAAGCTAAAGGAGGCTAATGTTGGGCTATAAAGGAACTACAGCACGGTCACATGACTTCACGTCACCACCGCTAAGCTAAAGGGCTAATGTTGGGCTATAAAGGAACTACAGCACGGTCACATGACTTCACGTCACCACCGCTAAGCTAAAGGTGGCTAATGTTGGGCTTTAAGGAACTACAGCACGGTCACATGACTTCACGTCACCACCGCTAAGCTAAAGGAGGCTAATGTTGGGCTATGAAGGAACTACAGCACGGTCACATGACTTCACGTCACCACCGCTAAGCTAAAGGTGGCTAATGTTGGGCTATAAAGGAACACATGACTTCAGGTCACCAACGCTAAGCTAAAGGTGGCTAATGTTGGGCTATAAAGGAACTACAGCACGGTCACATGACTTCAGGTCACCAACGCTAAGCTAAAGGTGGCTAATGTTGGGCTATAAAGGAACTACAGCACGGTCACATGACTCACGTCACCACCGCTAAGCTAAAGGAGGCTAATGTTGGGCTATAAAGGAACTACAGCACGGTCACATGACTTCACGTCACCACCGCTAAGCTAAAGGTGGCTAATGTTGGGCTATAAAGGAACTACAGCACGGTCACATGACTTCACGTCACCACCGCTAAGCTAAATGAGGCTAATGTTGGGCGTGATGGCGTTTAGTCGTCTCATTTAGACACTAGCTGAAATTCAAAAATGGGGTATTAATTGATGGTGTGTGTGTGTGTGTGTGTGTGTGTGTGTGTGTGTGGTGTGTGTGTGTACTCACGTAGTTATCTCTTGCTGACCAGCCGGGGTAGAGTTTTGAATGCAGCAGTCTCTCTTTACGAGCAATCTCGTAATATTTAGCCTGCTCCTCTTTGGTCAGGGAATGCCACTGTGGACAGAAACCATCACATATGTCAGATTATAGAGATAATCACATATCACTAGTTGGCAGAGTGAGTCGTCTCATAACTGTAAGAGTTTGTCAGTATATCTGAAATGACTAGGTTAGCTACATTAGCTAGTTAGCTTACAGCAGATCTGCAGTAACATCAGGAGTCATGTGATCACATTGTTAAATAAGACCAGAAACATTTTAGGTACGTTTCCAACACAGAGACAGTTGTTCAGCTTTATGTTCCAGCTGTGTGCGTCACTCTTTAGTGTCCCCTGGTCTCCAGCTGTGTGCGTCACTCTTTAGTGCCCCCTGGTCTCCCAGCTGTGTGCGTCACTCTTTAGTGCCCCCTGGTCTCCCAGCTGTGTGCGTCACTCTTTAGTGTCCCCTGGTCTCCCAGCTGTGTGCGTCACTCTTTAGTGTCCCCTGGTCTCCAGCTGTGTGCGTCACTCTTTAGTGTCCCCTGGTCTCCAGCTGTGTGCGTCACTCTTTAGTGCCCCCTGGTCTCCAGCTGTGTGCGTCACTCTTGAGTGCCCCCTGGTCTCCAGCTGTGTGCGTCACTCTTTAGTGTCCCCTGGTCTCCAGCTGTGTGCATCACTCTTTAGTGTCCCCTGGTCTCCCAGCTGTGTGCGTCACTCTTTAGTGTCCCCTGGTCTCCGTTGTGTTTTGAGCTTCTTGCAGCGTTTGGTTTCTGCAGCTTTTAGTAAACGCTGCGCATGTCTCCTCAAGTTGCTGAAGATGTTTCTTCATGAGGAACATTTGGGTTTTTATACATCTGACATGTTGCCTCACCCTCTGCCCCAGGATCTGGTTGATGGTGGCGCTCTCCTTCACTTTGCACTGAGCCACCACTTTGGCCTCTCCTCCCTCATGTACAGCATGAAGGCGTTCAGAGGCTTCTTGATGTGAGGCCTCTTCTCCTCCTCTTTCTCCGGGGGAACGTCAGGAACCGACCTGCTGCAGAAAGACAACCACAAGTTAACATGATATCACTGCACACAGAGGTGGGAAGTAGTGGGTACAAATACTTTGTTACTGTTCTTAAGTACATGTTTCTGGTATCAGTACTTTACTCCACAACTTATTTTTCTGACCACTTTTTACTTTGACTTCTTACATTTTGAACCCAAATACTGTACTTTCTACTTCTTACATGTTGAACCCAAATACCTGTACTTTCTACTTCTTACATGTTGAACCCAAATACCTGTACTTTCTACTTCTTACATGTTGAACCCAAATACCTGTACTTTCTACTTCTACATGTTGAACCCAAATACCTGTACTTTCTACTTCTTACATGTTGAACCCAAATACCTGTACTTTCTACTTCTTACATGTTGAACCCAAATACCTGTACTTTCTACTTCTTACATGTTGAACCCAAATACCTGTACTTTCTACTTCTTACATGTTGAACCCAAATACCTGTACTTTCTACTTCTTACATGTTGAACCCAAATACCTGTACTTTCTACTTCTTACATGTTGAACCCAAATACCTGTACTTTCTACTTCTTACATGTTGAACCCAAATACCTGTACTTTCTACTTCTTACATGTTGAACCCAAATACCTGTACTTTCTACTTCTTACATGTTGAACCCAAATACCTGTACTTTCTACTTCTTACATGTTGAACCAAATACCTGTACTTTCTACTTCTTACATGTTGAACCCAAATACCTGTACTTTCTACTTCTTACATGTTGAACCCAAATACCTGTACTTTCTACTTCTTACATGTTGAACCCAAATACCTGTACTTTCTACTTCTTACATGTTGAACCCAAATACCTGTACTTTCTACTTCTTACATGTTGAACCCAAATACCTGTACTTTCTACTTCTTCCATGTTGAACCCAAATACCTGTACTTTCTACTTCTTACATGTTGAACCCAAATACCTGTACTTTCTACTTCTTCATGTTGAACCCAAATACCTGTACTTTCTACTTCTTACATGTTGAACCCAAATACCTGTACTTTCTACTTCTTCCATGTTCCAAACAGGCTGGTTCCTTTAGTCTGAATGTGTGTTTGGTGGCGTGATCATTATTATTTAGAGTCATTGCGTGCCTATTGATTTGAACACGATCCGTGTATCCATCATTTCCTGGTCTTCTCTAAAGAAGAGGGACCAATGAAACGTTGTCATGTTGCCGTTGTTCAGCATGGAAACATTCATTAGCTAACAATGACATTATTGTTCTATTAATATAAAGGGAGGTCAGGTACTCTTTAAAACAGCTGCTAGTTATGGGTACTTTTTACTGAAGTACATTTCAAAGCCTCTTTACTTTCTTGAGTAAAGAAGTTTAGTCAGTACTTCTACTTTCACCAGAGTATTTTTAAACACGAGTATCTGTACTTCTACTTGAGTAAAGGATGTGTACTTCTACTTGAGTAAAGGATGTTGTACTTCTACTTGAGTAAAGGATGTTGTACTTCTACTTGAGTAAAGAATGTGCGTACTTCTACTTGAGTAAAGGATGTCTGTACTTCTACCTGAGTAAAGGATGTCTGTACTTCTACTTGAGTAAAGGATGTCTGTACTTCTACTTGAGTAAAGGATGGGTGTACTAATGCCCTCTCTGGCTATATGTTATATATATATAATATATATATATAATAAGAGTTGTTACCCCTGCTGGCTGCCTCCAGGCTCCTGCTTCACCCCCGTGTGTCTGATGGCTGAATGAGGGATGGACGACTGAGGGGGGACCAGGCGAGGAGAGAAGTTACCGGACACCAGGCTGCACAATTAAATAAAAACAAATCAAATGTTTGAGGAACTTCCAGTAGAAATGGGCAGATTTGGTATATTTATAACTCTGCAATATATCTCAGAACTGTTACAGCAAGGGGTCAAACTCAATTTCACCGCGGGCCACATTGGCATTATGGTTGGGGTCGGTTGTAACTATATAGTATATATATAGTATATATATATATATATATATATATATATGAAATAATGTATATAACATTATTGCCTCTAAATTGGATTATTATCGGATAGGTTAATAACTTCGTAATTAACTTCGTCTCAAAGCAGAAGTCCAGGGCAAATAATTGTAATCTCTTCAGTGTCACAAAACGAGATGCATTGTGGACATGTAGTTTATGGGCAACCTGCTGCTGTAAAGTGGCATGTCACCGTATATTATAATCTTTCAGAGCTCTTGCGGGCCACATGAAATGAAGTGGTGGGCATTGAGTTTGACGACCCTTTGTTACAGGATGTGTATTTTGTAAATGGTGTAATTTTCTTTCTTTGATATGTTTGTAATGCATGCTTCTTGGGTAACATTAAGCGCTCTTTGGCTCTTTTCTTGCTGTCATGCACATTTCCCCTCGTGGGACGAATGAAGTTATTCTGATTCAGATTTTACTACAATCACAACACTACAGCTCACACTCACCTGGACATGGAGGCGTTCATGGCCATGGCTGCAGGGGAGAATCCTCCAGCCATGGGGTACATGGTCTGCCCCTGCCTGCAAACACACACATTAAGATGAATGATAGAGACAGAGACCAACTGGATCAAAGTGGATCAAAAGCACTGAATGTCCTCTTCCAACATGATAACAAAGGTATCCCAACTGTAGCTGTGTACATGACAGGATGTATGATTACCTAGAAGAGCATCAGGACTGTTTGAGGCATATGATAGCTATGTGATTAACATGATGATTCAGCCTCTATGGAGAGAGACATATGACAAGCATGATCATTTCTGACGTGGAGCTAATCTGAACTAAACATTGAATACTGCTTTCTATTCCTCCATCTTGTGACTGTGTAACTCCCTCTCTTGGATATCAGCATGTGAAGGACACTGTTCAGGAACTAGTTGATGCTCTGTATGTGATGACTACTTCCATTCTGGAGAGGATCACAAATACATGGATCCTGAGATTGAAGCTCAAGACGGGGACTTGAGCTGGTCCCCGGCAAAAAAAAAAGTCATAATTTTTGGAAAAAGTCAGAATTTTGAGATTTTGAGAAAGCGCCAGAATTTTAAAAAAGTCAGAATTTTGAGAAAAAGTCAGAATTTTGAGATTTTGAGAAAAAGTCAACATTTTGAGAAAAAGTCAGAATTTTAGATTTTGAGAAAAAGTCAGAATTTTGAGAAAAAGTCAGAATTTTGAGAAAAAGTCAGAATTTTGAGAAAAAGTCAGAATTTTGAGAAAAGTCAGAATTTTGAGATTTTGAGAAAAAGTCAACATTGAGAAAAAGTCAGAATTTTGAGATTTTGAGAAAAAGTCAGAATTTTGAGATTTTGAGAAAAAGTCAGAATTTTGAGAAAAAGTCAGAATTTTGAGATTTTGAGAAAAAGTCAGAATTTTGAGATTTTGAGAAAAAGTCAGAATTTTGAGAAAAAGTCAGAATTTGAGATTTTGAGAAAGTCAGAATTTGAGAAAAATCAGATTTGAGAAAAAGTCAGAATTTTAAGATTTTTTAGAAAAAGTCAGCATTTTGAGATTTTAAGAAAAAATACCAACAAATATCTTTTTTTGTTTTGACTACTTCCATTCTTGAGAGGAACATAAATAGATGGATCCTGAGATTGAAGCTCAAGCCGGGGACCAGTGAGAGTTTTCTAAAAGTAGGCGAGTTAATAAACAAGAGAGGTTAAGTTACGATGCTAATTTTAAGATAATGGTGATCAACGAAGTCATCAAACTGTCGAGCAGCAAAGAAATCTGGTGTTTCTGAGAGTAACGTTAGACGCAGACGAATGAGAAACGTCTGTGAAAATAATAGACTGACGAATAGACTGATGTTCTAAAACTTTGCTCTGTTTTATTGCAATCTAGCCCGTTTTGCTAGTAATCTGAACACAATGTGTGATGTGTGTTATAATGCGAACGTCTTTTATCAACATGTTTTTAACTTGTACTGAGATTTAAACTTACAGCCAGCCCAGAGGGTGAGGGATCTGAGCCATTCCTCCAGGAGACACGGGGTAGCAGGGCGTCCTCGACATGCCTGAAGACACAAGATGCTCATTAGGAGCTCAATAATACAATGATATTACGTCAAATAATTGGGTATGAGGCTTCTTAAAGTAGTTTGGTACTCCATTTATGTAAATTCACTGAGGAAATGATTGCAAGTGACAGATATTTGATTAACATGTCTTGCTAATATCCAGCAAGAAAGCGATCAGTAGGATAAAAAAGCAAGGAAGCGCCAGCAACGGAAAACCAATGGGTAACAATCGTGGAAGAAATCCTTTTGATGGAAAAACTGTAAATTGAGATTTATACTGTACAAACTTCAGCCGTATCAAATGGATAAACAAAGATAGTATAGACTTACACATTATATATAAACAAATGATCTATTACACATCTGAAAAGGGGAAGTTTATATAAGGGATAATGTGCAGCGAGGCGGTCATTCTGGGTAAAATAAATGCTTTTATTGATTTAGAAAATTGTATTATTGATTTAAAATGACATGCATCCGCTAAGAAAAATAGTCCGTTGTTACCGTTTGAACTACGTAGCAACGGCAGGAACTGCTTTCTGATTACAGATTTGAAAACATCGCTGCTTGCTTTAAAAGTAGCACATTTCATGATGTCAGACCTTGGGAAGTATCTAGGTATCCCGCCCTGATGCCAAAGGAACTGCACACTTCATGATGTCAGACCTTGGGAAGTATCTAGGTATCCTGCCCTGATGCCAAAGGAACTGCTCACTGAATGTGTGTCAGACCTTGGGAAGTATCTAGAGATCTCGCCCTGATGCCAAAGGAACTGCTCACTGAATGTGTGTCAGACCTTGGGAAGTATCTAGGTATCCCTGCCCTGATGCCAAAGGAACTGCTCACTGAATGTGTCAGACCTTGGGAAGTATCTAGAGATCCTGCCCTGATGCCAAAGGAACTGCTCACTGAATGTGTGTCAGACCTTGGGAAGTATCTAGAGATCCTGCCCTGAGCCAAAGGAACTGCTCACTCATGTGTGTCAGACCTTGGGAAGTATCTAGAGATCCTGCCCTGATGCCAAAGGAACTGCTCAATGAATGTGTGTCAGACCTTGGGAAGTATCTAGAGATCTGCCCTGATGCCAAAGGAACTGCTCACTGAATGTGTGTCAGACCTTGGGAAGTATCTAGAGATCTTGCCCTGAGCCAAAGGAACTGCTCACTGAATGTGTGTCAGACCTTGGGAAGTATCTAGAGATCCTGCCCTGAAGCCAAAGGAACTGCACACTTCATGATGTCAGACCTTGGGAAGTATCTAGAGATCCTGCCCTGAAGCCAAAGGAACTGCTCACTGAATGTGTGTCAGACCTTGGGAAGTATCTAGAGATCCTGCCCTGATGCCAAAGGAACTGCTCACTGAATGTGTGTCAGACCTTGGGAAGTATCTAGAGATCCTGCCCTGAAGCCAAAGGAACTGCTCACTGAATGTGTGTCAGACCTTGGAGAGTATCTAGAGATCCTGCCCTGAGCCAAAGGAACTGCTCACTGAATGTGTGTCGCCGTTTGATGTCTGGACCGCTGCGTAAAAAGGACCGCAGCTCCGTGTTGAGGGTCTCTGCCCCGTTACTTCTCCGCTGTTTTCTTGTCCCTCGTCTTTTTATTTTCTTCACTGAGGACTCATCAGCCACTAACCATTCATCCTGTGCTCTCCAAATATATTCAAATGAATATTAGAATCCTCCATGTTGCTCTCAGACGGGAGACAACGGGAAACTAAAGACTAGCCGACAGCATGCATTGCTTTTCGGCCCAACTGTATACAGTTAGATCGACCGGACTTCTTTCTGCAGATGTGAGCGTCCTTAGCAACGGTCAATAAGTCCTTGACAGCGGTCTGTACTACTGGATTAACAACGTGTCACATGTTCTGAATTGACCAATCAGAATCGAGTATTCAACTAAGCCATGTAATAAATGTATTTATGCTCTTAACCTTTTATTTGTATATTACCATATTTTATTCAATATGCTCCTTAGATATCTTTTTATTTGTTTTATTATTTTCTCCTTATAGCTCTGTGAAGCACCTTGAGATGACGTTGTTTTTAAAGTGTGCTGTATAAATCAAATGTATTATTATTATTATTATAATCCCACCCCTTCTCCCAAAAACTCAATACTTTTTTTATTGTTTTTCATTTCATTTCCATTTGTTCCGTTCATGGTATGCACAACTTAATGTATAACAATGATGTACAAATCACGTCTCTATAAAAACACCGTACCCGAAAAGGAGCAGGGAGAAGAAAAGAATCTGATATTACCTGCCCCTTTCTCAAAATAAATAAAATATATAAATAAATAAATAGTCTGTCCTTCATATTTTCTGATTCACAGCATCGTAGGAAAACAAGAGAAACACAAAAACTTACCAAAAAATACTAAATGTATGTCGATGTAGTGATAAACCGTATTTAATGTTGTCTTAATTTAATATTCTGTTCTTGTACATATCATATTCTATTTACATGTATATAGACTTATTGCACTATTTTCTATTTTATTATATATGTTGCATTGTTGGAGGAGCTCAGGTCAGAAGAATTTCATTGCCATTTCTACACTGTAGCTCAGGGTCGGCAACCCCTTGCACGCGTGCCACACTAGGACTAAGTGTGCAAAATATTTACATTTTATTTTCGGATCCTGAACGAGACCGCCGCCAGGGCGCGTCTCCCCGTTACCTGCAGAAGGAAGCCATGCACGCAACGCAGCCCCGCTCTCTTTAACTCCAGGCGACTTTCTGCCGCTTTCCTCCGTGGCGCAGGGCTGATCGTTTCACGCAGAGGAAAGCACTTCACAAATTGCAGTACCCATAAGGAGCTGTACAAATGCCGCAGTTTTTGCGTGGCTGTGTCTTTAGTTGAAAGCCCAGTGGCGATCTGCTCATCTCTCATCTAAATAATATGCTGTCGGCTCCCAGACCGTAGTCGAGGAAACAGGGGGATGACTCTCTGTCGTCTCCCAGGGCAGAAGCAACAAGCTTCAGGTTCAATAACCCACTTTCGCTTAAATGACTGGAGAGAGGCGAGCTCTTCTTGGGAGGCCGTTGCATTTATTTAGTTGTTCTTCTGTTTCACAAAATACATCACAGACCTCTGTTTTTCTGCTGCCTCGTTTCACTTCCAGAAACATACACATGCTCGCTCACTCTCGCTCTACCATCCACACACACGCCACACCCCTCTCTCTCTCTCTTAAAGGGACAGCGATCTCATCTCACTCTGCATGACCCTAATATCATAGCATGTGTGTTCTTGAGAATCACAGAACGGACGATCGTCCTTATTATTATGCCGCCCTCCTGTTGACAGTTCACGAGCGTCGGCACGCTGATAACAATTTTTTTTTGTAATGGCACTTCATATCAAAAAGGTTGCCGATCCCTGCTGTATGAGCATATAACAATAAAACCTTTGAATCTTTGAATTGAGACTCACCCAGGAGGTAAATAATAAAATGGTATGACTGAGACTGACCTGCATCGGGGGAGAACCCGGGGGAGGCTCTCTGGGGGAGAAGGCCTCGGGGCTGTATGACAGCAGGGGTGCAGGTGAGTCATGTGAGGGTGCTGCACCACCGGCACGTTGTTGGACTGAAAACACACAACAAATACTGAGGTCAGAAATCTGAGGTTTTATACGTTTTTTTTTTACTTTTCTGAAGAAATCTGAAAGAAACAAAAAGGAAAAAGGAACAAAATCTGATCTTATTGTTTTTACGACAAATTCTGAAATCTGAGAATTTTATAGGTTTCTTTTTTTTCCTGCAAAAACGTTTTTGGTCCTGAAAAACAAAAACAATTTAAAAGAATCTGAAAAACATTAAATTTATTCGAATTTTTTTTTGAAAAATGACAAATAAATAATTTTTTTCACGAAATGTCTTTTTTCTAAGAATTCTGGCGAAACATTTTTTGAAGGGAAACTATTTTTCACGAAAAATAAAATCATCCGAAATCTAAGAATGTAAGATTTAGTAGGATTTTCCCAAAAAAAATAATGAAATGCGATTCTGAGATTTAAGTCAGAATAAGAAAATTCTGATTTAAAAAAAAATATTTTGAAACATGGAAAAATACATTTTTCAGAAAAAAATACAATTTTGAGATTTTCCGACTTTATTCTGAAAAATAAAATGAGATTCTGAGAATTTTATATTTGTCATTTTTTATGATTGTTTTTTTTCCCTAGAAAGACATATTTGTCCTGAAAAAGTTTTCTGAAAAAACATTAAAAAATTCTGAAAATGTTTTGAAAACCTCGGAAAAAACAAAGAAATCGGAAATAAAAAAAATCTAATCTGAAAAAGAAAATCTCTGAATTCTTGAGGATTTTGAAAACATGCTACGAGTTTTAAATTAAGACGTTTTACGAGGATTCTGAATATTGTTTTGGGGGAAAACATTTATTTTTTCCAGAATAATAATAATTCTGAATTTCAGATTTTTATTTTCAGATCTTTAATCAATAAGATGATTAATTGTTGTTGAGATCGAACGGTAAGGGAACAGCAGCACGTTTCATTTACATTGAAAAGAAATGGCTGTTTTATTAGAGCGTCTTCTGGATGTTATTTCTTAAAGGAAGTAAAGATGTTCCGGGAAGTGTTCAGAGGGAACTGATTGGAGTCGCTGCGGTTCATTTGTTCTTTAAAGAAGAGATTATCGGACCAATCAGAAGGAGAAGATTCGAGATACTCAACCGGACTTCTGATTTATTATTATTATTATTATTATTGACCTCTTAAACACGAACCTGCTCCTTTAGCAGGTACACAATAAACATTGTTTTTCTTTAGTAGGATAGTACGATATTTCACCGTGTGTGTCTCCTCTCTCTGTGTGTGTTGTTCCTGTCTGTTGTGTGTTTCCTTTGTGTGTGTGTTTTCCTTTGTGTTTGTGTGTGTGTGTTCCTGTCTGTCTGTGTGTGTGTGTCTATGTGTGTTCCTGTATGTGTATGTTTCATGTGTGTATGTGTTCATGTGTGTGTGTGTTCCTGTCTGTCTGTGTGTGTGTGTGTCTATGTGGTGTTCCTGTATGTGTGTGTGTTCATGTGTGTGTATGTGTTCATGTGTGTGTGTATTCCTGTCTGTCTGTTGTGTGTTTGTGTCTATGTGTGTTCCTGTATGTGTGTGTTTCATGTGTGTGTATGTGTTCATGTGTTGTATGTGTTCATGTGTGTGTGTATTCCTGTCTGTCTGTGTGGTGTGTCTATGTGTGTTCCTGTATGTGTGTGTGTTCATGTGTGTGTGTGTGTGTGTGTGTGTGTGTGTGTGTGTGGTGTGTGTGTGTGTCTTACCAGGTGGTTGGGGTAGCAAGTCTCTCATGGATCGACCTGGGACGTCCAGCAGAGGCCACTGAAAGGGAAGGTACTGTGGAGGAGAGAGGGAGAATTAACACACACACACATTATAAACCCAAGAGTATTTGATCAGACATATTGTGGTATTTTATTCTCTCCATATCACGTAGTGTGTGTGTGTGTGTGCGTGCGTGCGTGCGTGCATGCGTGTGTGTGTGTGTGTGTTGTGTGGTCTTCTGTAAGACAAAGAACAGAATCCAAAGAGTTTTCCTTCGCCCCATCCCCCCAATCACTCACACCCACTGTTGACGAGCAGTCTGAAACTAGGAGACCCCCCAACACACACACACACAGCGTGACCTCTGACCAGGAGGAGACAGTAGCCTCCTCTGTCTGCTCCTCACTGACAGGAAGTGACGAGTATATTGTTACTAATTGTTATCCTTTACGACTCTAATATATTTTATAATATTCTTTTTTTACACTAAGTCAGAACTCATTATAAATGTTTCTATATTGTAATCGAACTGAGGGCATTCAAAACAACAACAACAACAACAACACAAAGAAGAAGTAGCTGCATGTCACCCTGGTTTCAACACACACACACACACACCCCCCCCCCCGTCCCCACTCTGAGAGCATTAACTGGATCCAGCTGTTGGAAATACCAGGGAAATCAATGCACACACACTCTCTCACACAAACACACACTCTCTCACACACACACACTCTCTCTCTCTCTCACTCACACACAAACACACACTCTCTCTCTCACAGACAAACACCACTCTCTCTCTCACACACACAAACTCACTCTCTCTCTTTCTCACACAAACAAACACACACTCTCTCACACACACACTCTCTCACACACACACAAACCACACTCTCTCTCTCACACACAAACACACACTCTCTCTCACACACAACACACACTCTCTCTCTCTCTCTCACACACAAACACACTCTCTCTCTCTCTCACACACACACAAACCACTCTCTCTCTCTCTCACACACACACAAACACACTCTCTCTCACACACACACACACACACACACACACACACACACACACACACCACACACACCCACACACACACACACACACACACACACCACACACCACACACACACACACACACACACACACACACACACCACACACACAACCACACACACACACACACACACCACACACACACACACACACACACACACACACACACACACACCACACACACACCACCCACACACACACACACACACCACACACACACACACACACACACACACACACACACACACACACACACACACACACACACACACACACACACACACAATCAGTCTCTCACTGAGGGAAGCATAAGATCAGTGTGTGACCAGAGGGGGAAGTTATTAGGCTTACTGCTGTTTACGAAGCACTGCAGAGCACACACACAGTAACACACACACAGTAACACACACACAGTAACACACACAGTAACACACAGAGCTGAGGATCACCCCAGCGCAGAATAACGACCCCATGAAGAACAGATTCAAACTGATGCTTTCAGTTAGAGAAGTAACACTCAGTGATTCCTGTTTGAGAGTTTCTGTTTCTCCACACACACACACACACACACACACACACCACACACACACACACACCACACACACCACAACACACACACACACACACACACACACACACACACACACACACACACACCACACACACACACACACACACAACACACACCACACACACACACACACACACACACACACACCACACACACACACACACACACACCACACACCACCACACACAACACACACACACACACACACACACACACACACACCACACACACACACACACACACACACACCACACACACACACACACACACACCACACACACACACCACACACCACACACACAACCCCTTTAAAGGGGACCTATCATGCAAAATGCACTTTGTGATGTCTTTTATACATACATATGTGTCCCCGGTGTTCCAGGGAACTCACAAAGTGTCAGAAAACACAACCCTCTCTCTTTTCCTCCATACCCAAATCTCTAAAAACGGGGCTGCAACGGATTTGATACGGGTGGATTTTTTATTTGCACCTTTTTGACGTAATGTAGGTGCACTCCGCCTGATTGGTCAACTCTCCACCAATCAGGGGAATGAGAGGTTGGGCCATGTTGACTCTCCACTCGTAATCACAGCAAGCATGATAACATGACGCTCGTGCCGGGGCCGTGTCACGCCCCCCTCTTCCGCATGGGGGCGTGGTCAGCTGAATCAGACCTTGCAAAGACAGAGCTGGAGTGAGGCAAAATGAGGCATGGCTAAAATGCATGATCTGTTTCGTATTTTGAAAATTAAAACGTATTAATATACCTTATATATATATATATACCTTATATTTATTTAAATATAGCATGATAGGTCCCCTTTAAGTTAAGTTGTTCTATATCTTCCTCTTCCTCCTCCTCCTCTTCCTCTTCCTCCTGTAAACACACCTAACGCTCCGACTGAAGAGTAAACAAAGTCTCCATTGTGTGCAGAGAAATGTGAGGGAGGAAGAGAAACGTCTCGAGGCCACAATCACTCACATGGAAGTGTGTGTGTGTGGTGTGTGTGTGTAGAAACATTTCCAAAAAACAATTAAAATGAAACATACACACAACACACTACACACATTAATGCACTAGTACACACAGAATCGCACAAACACACACATGAACACTTAGACTACTTACACACACAACCACAAATGCTCATAAAAAGGAAACGTTCCTGCAGAATGATGAGATGTAGCTTGAGGCTGTGTGTGTGTGTGTGTGTGTGTGTGTGTGTGTGTGTGTGTAATGATATATAACAACCCCCTGCATTAGCACCATTCAGACGCCGCTAATGACAACAATAGCTCCCTAACAGGAGGGGGGGGGGCATTACAGAGGAATGCAGGTATGTGTGTGGTGTGTGTGTGTTTAGCCTGCATGAGCATCTGGGCTAAACACACACACACACACACCACACACACACACACACTCTCAAAACAAACCAGAGGAAGAGAAAGAAATCAGAGCGCAGGAAACATCACAACTTAACTTCCACTGATTCCTCAAATATATTTATATTTATACATGATGTCATTATACATATTAAAAATGGAATAATACTATATTTATAATAATAATGCTGTGTCTTGCTCCTGATTGCATGCCGTCTATATGTTTTATTCCAAATAAAATCATTGTTACCTCCATATAAAGACCCCTGACGGTAACCCTCTCTAACACCAGGAGGTTTTTCTTAAATCTCCGACGAGGCAGTTTTTAAATGCAAGTCCTGAGTGTTACTGCATAATCCAGCTAATCTGCAGCTGCTGCACCGAGTCCAGGCCTGTCTCTCACACACACACACACACCTTATCACAACACCACACACACACCTTATCACAACACACACACACACCAGCTTCCAGAGGCCTTTACTAGGAAGCCTGAGTTTCTCTGAGCGAGCTAACTTCAGGGAAAACTCTGGGTTTCCGGTCCTACGACGCTGGTTCTCTTCTTAGCGGGCTAGATCTCCATGGTAACTGATGCCGAGCGGCTAACCTGGTCCGGAGCAGGTTAGGTTCCAGGCTAAGAGATCAACTCAGTGAAAGCACCGCCCGCTGACCAATCAGAGCTCAGTGTGCAGAGTTTAAAGCGATCAAGTCATATTACAGGAGAAAGGAAATACAGAAAAACTGCCGTTGCAGGAAAGACGACCGGCAAAAATCACCGACTGTGTGAACGTGAACATGAATAGAATATCACCTCCCATCTTCAGAGCAATCTGACTATTATAACATTAGCGTTAAGAAAGCTTACTGAAATATCTGCCACAACACAAGTAACCGGATCAAAGTAACATGACGTACAGTCCACTGTGAGTGCAGACGTGGATGTGTCCCATTATCATTCATATCACATCACATCACATCATAATGTATCATATATCTCCTCATCTGAGTCAGCTGAGCCGTATCTGGCCGTGCAACACTCACAGTGTCACATACTGTATGCAGAAGGATTATTTTAAGCAACACATTAAGTTGAGGAAACACTCGAGTCAAATGTAATGAAAGTCAGATCGTGTCTTAGACGGGGCAGTGATATCATAAACCTGTTAATGGACGCATTCAAACACTTGTTCTGTCACCAGCTGTATTCACCTGCAGGTGCAGCTATGTGGCTTTGATCCTGGATCAAGTGTTTTGGTCATGGATGTTTAACGTTCTTCATATCTGTCTAATATTATAGTTCACTTTTCATTCAGGAAGTATGACGCTGCGCTGTCAGTGCGCTTCTCCATGTTTGTGATTGGTCAAATGTTGCTAGCCCCGCCCCTTTCATGTGAACGCGCACTCAGCCGGACAGAGAAACCCTGGCTTGAGTTAACGAGTTGATAACCAGCGTCGTAGGACCGCTTAGCCGGTAAGCCGGGTAACTCAAACACATCCAGGTTAGGCTGAACCGGCTTCGTCGTACAGGCCTCTGGAGTCGGCCGTCTCCAAGTCTCTTTAAGTAGGGCGGCACAAAGTATGTCAGAAAGAAGCCGTTTTTTGCCTAAAATCTGCTTCTCTGATTTATTTCATATCAAAGTCAATATATTTGCACTAACAATGAAATGAGGATATTTCCCTATTTTCTTGCATTTAGACTTTTCCAGCAGTTTTATTGTTAGCCATTACATCCTAAACTGTGATTGTAGCTAATATTTATATGTATTATAGAGGAATCCAGGGCTGCACAACAAACCTACATGTTATAAAAATCACATAATACGAGTAGAATATTCCAAAAATGTAATATTTTATTTATTTATAATATTTCATTAAAATGTTTGTTTTCTTTTACAACTATATTATTACATTTTATGTATTATTTAGTCTGTCTGTCTGTCTGTCTGTGTGTGTGTGTGTGTGTGTGTGTATGTGTGTGTATGTGTGTGTGTATGTGTGTGTATGTGTGTGTGTGTGTGTGTGTACGTACCGTCCTGTTGTTAGCGAGGTAGTGTGTGTGTATGTACCGTCCTGTTGTTAGCGAGGTAGTGTGTGTGTGTGTGTGTGTCTCTGTGTACATACCATCCTGTTGTTAGCGAGGTAGTGTGTGTGTGTACGTACGTACCGTCCTGTTGTTAGCGAGGTAGTGTGTGTGTGTGTGTGTGTACGTACCGTCCTGTTGTTAGCGAGGTAGTGTGTGTGTGTGTGTGTGTGTGTGTGTGTGTGTGTGTGTGTGTGTGTGTGTGTGTGTACGTACCGTCCTGTTGTTAGCGAGGTAGTGTGTGTGTGTGTGTGTGTGTGTGTGTGTGTGTGTGTGTGTGTGTGTGTGTGTGTGTGTGTACGTACCGTCCTGTTGTTAGCGAGGTAGGGGCTGCAGAGGTTCCCCAGGTCAGGGATCATGAAGAACGGATAGCCGACGTACGGAGCCGCCGAGAACAAACCGTCCTGCTGCCGCCTCAGCGCTGCAGAACATTCACATTATTAGAGAGAACATCTGACAGAGAACTGCAGACAAAGGGTGTGTAATCAATTATAAAAGAGTGTTACCTGTTAGCCAGTTTTGACCCTGTTCACCTGTAGTATGTACAACATGGAGGCATTTACAATCCATATACATCAAATATCTACCTAACTTTTAGTATTTAATTACAACAACTTTTTTGACATTATTAAAGGTCCCCTATGATCCTCCTCTTCATCAATATATCACAGGTCTCAGATATATCCAGAGCCTGTCTCTGATTGGCTGAAACACCAAACAGATCATTCCAGCTTCCCATAATCCCCTCTGTTTCAGCCCTGTTTCCAAAGTGCTGATTCTCTGTCTGTTACTTTAGATGAAAATAAGGAGCCCCTCCCCACGCCCCTCTGAGAGACATTTGGTTGCAAAGAACTCAATGGTGCTCTAGGAGGAGATTCAGGTGATAAGGGGGGGGGGGGGTTACCTTGGTTGCTGATTGGCTAATGGTTACACAAGACAAAACATCGTGATGACATCATCAAGTGGCCAAAATCTGATCAGCTCATTTTCAGACAGGTTTTTATAGAAATGGATCAGGACAAAAAGAGAGAGAATCTTTGTTCCTGAAACTTTCAGAGTCTCTTTACACAGAGGGGACACATGTTGATGTAGAAGAGACATGAAGAAGAGGGGACACATGTTGATGTAGAAGAGACATGAAGAAGAGGGGACACATGTTGATGTAGAAGAGACATGAAGAAGAGGGGACACATGTTGATGAAGAAGAGACATGAAGAAGAGGGGACACATGTTGATGTAGAAGAGACATGAAGAAGAGGGGACACATGTTGATGAAGAAGAGACATGAAGAAGAGGGGACACATGTTGATGTAGAAGAGACATGGAGAAGAGGGGACACATGTTGATGTAGAAGAGACATGGAGAAGAGGGGACACATGTTGATGTAGAAGAGACATGAAGAAGAGGGGACACATGTTGATGTAGAAGAGACATGAAGAAGAGGGGACACATGTTGATGTAGAAGAGACATGAAGAAGAGGGGACACATGTTGATGTAGAAGAGACATGAAGAAGAGGGACACATGTTGATGTAGAAGAGACATGAAGAAGAGGGGACACATGTTAATGTGGAAGAGACATGTGTCCCCTCTGTGTAAAGAGAGAGTCTATTTGGTGATGTAGAAGAGACATGTGTCCCCTCTGTGTGAAGAGAGAGTCTCTTTGGTGATGTAGAAGAGACATGTGTCCCCTCTGTGTAAAGAGAGAGTCTCTTTGGTGATGTAGAAGAGACATGTGTCCCCTCTGTGTGAAGAGAGAGTCTCTTTGGTGATATAGAAGAGACATGTGTCCCCTCTGTGTGAAGAGAGAGTCTCTTTGGTGATGTAGAAGAGACATGTGTCCCCTCTGTGTGAAGAGAGAGTCTCTTTGGTGATGTAGAAGAGACATGTGTCCCCTCTGTGTGAAGATAGAGTCTCTTTGGTGACGTAGAAGAGACATGGAGAAGTGGATTCTGCATAATAGGAGACCTTTAAGACTTTCTTTTTGAAATATCTGAATCTTTTGTTGTCTAAATATTACACAATGTTATGACTTTTCCCCCTAAAATGTGGCTCTGTACCTCAGATTCATTTCTCCTCCTCTCAGCAGAGATCTGTTACACACACCAACCTGCCTACTTTCAACCCTTTCTAAGAACATTTCAATATATTAGAGAATTGCTGAAAATATCTGACAGAAAACTGGAGACAAAGAGCGCGTTATAAAATAATCCAGTGTTTTTCCGAGTATAGCCCGTGGGGTATTTACTGACATCAATGTAAATACTGCTATATTTGACTATATTTGTTATTCTTTTTTAATGTTATCATAGTTTTCTATCTGTTTTTTTCCTCGTACGTGTCAACCAACCTGGTGATGAACCTGATTCGGATTGTGATCTCTTCAGCGTGTTTCCCACAGACTAACAACCAAAACACATCCAGGAAACCATTGAGCTCCAAACCAAGGGTGCCGAGTCATGTCAGGGTTTAAGGACTCATTCCTGCAGCTCTGTATTTTACTAAGAGAGGTCAAGGGTCATTCAATCAGGGTGTTGCATAAGATAAGGGTTTGCTAACAGATCAGCGAAGACAAGAAGAACCAGTTAAACAGCGACTCGGACAATTAGCCGTTTCCTGTTGAGACAGTTGTGTTCCCACAGAGCAGACACCACTCGGAGACACGTTTTAAAACGTTTTTCAGAAGCTTTTCGCAGTAGCACTGAAGTTATATAAGCAGGGATGAGGACCGGATTACTGAGCATGTCAAGAAATGAAGAAGAGAAAGTAAAACCAGCTTTAATAAAATGCTGATGTTGCATTTACTGCACAGGAAATAGAGTACACCTGAACATCAGCAGGAGAGGACTCTTTAAAGTAGAGACACTACATACTGATATACACCTGAACATCAGCAGGAGAGGACTCTTTAAAGTAGAGACACTACATACTGATATACACCTGAACATCAGCAGGAGAGGACTCTTTAAAGTAGAGACACTTCATACTGATATACACATGAACATCAGCGGGAGAGGACTCTTTAAAGTAGAGACACTACATACTGATATACACCTGAACATCAGCAGGAGAGGACTCTTTAAAGTAGAGACACTACACACTGATATACACCTGAACATCAGCAGGAGAGGACTCTTTAAAGTAGAGACACTACATACTGATATACACCTGAACATCAGCAGGAGAGGACTCTTTAAAGTAGAGACACTACATACTGATATACACCTGAACATCAGCAGGAGAGGACTCTTTAAAGTAGAGACACTACACACTGATATACACCTGAACATCAGCAGGAGAGGACTCTTTAAAGTAGAGACACTACATACTGATATACACCTGAACATCAGCAGGAGAGGACTCTTTAAAGTAGAGACACTACATACTGATATACACCTGAACATCAGCAGGAGAGGACTCTTTAAAGTAGAGACACTACATACTGATATACACCTGAACATCAGCAGGAGAGGACTCTTTAAAGTAGAGACACTACATACTGATATACACCTGAACATCAGCAGGAGAGGACTCTTTAAAGTAGAGACACTACATACTGATAAACACCTGAACATCAGCAGGAGAGGACTCTTTAAAGTAGAGACACTACATACTGATATACACCTGAACATCAGCAGGAGAGGACTCTTTAAAGTAGAGACACTTCATACTGATATACACCTGAACATCAGCAGGAGAGGACTCTTTAAAGTAGAGACACTACATACTGATATACACCTGAACATCATCAGGAGAGGACTCTTTAAAGTAGAGACGCTACATACTGATATACACCTGAACATCAGCAGGAGAGGACTCTTTAAAGTAGAGACACTACATACTGATATACCCTGAACATCAGCAGGAGAGGACTCTTTAAAGTAGAGACACTACATACTGATATACACCTGAACATCAGCAGGAGAGGACTCTTTAAAGTAGAGACACTACATACTGATAAACACCTGAACATCAGCAGGAGAGGACTCTTTAAAGTAGAGACACTACATACTGATATACACCTGAACATCAGCAGGAGAGGACTCTTTAAAGTAGAGACACTTCATACTGATATACACCTGAACATCAGCAGGAGAGGACTCTTTAAAGTAGAGACACTACATACTGATATACACCTGAACATCATCAGGAGAGGACTCTTTAAAGTAGAGACGCTACATACTGATATACACCTGAACATCAGCAGGAGAGGACTCTTTAAAGTAGAGACACTACATACTGATATACACCTGAACATCAGCAGGAGAGGACTCTTTAACGTAGAGACACTACATACTGATATACACCTTAACATCAGCAGGAGAGGACTCTTTAAAGTAGAGACACTACATACTGATATACACCTTAACATCAGCAGGAGAGGACTCTTTAAAGGAAAACCAAACAAATTGTGAGTAAACGTAAATTAAATATGAATGTAAATTACCTTCTTCAAACAGGTGACTGTGTCTGGCTCGGCTCTGCAGGTCAGGATTGGTTCTGGGGCGTCTGTCAGCCTAAACACACAGACACACAGTACTTTTACTTGTTATGCAGTACTTTTAATTGTAGTACTTTTACTTGAAGCTGACAATACTTGTGCACTTTTACTTGAAGCTGTTAATAACTGTTTTTATACTGGTAATACTTTTACATAAGATGGTTTTAAATGAGAACTTTTACTGCTGATACTTCAACATGAATCTGATTATACTTGTATAAAAATGTTTCATGCACTACTTTACTTGTTATGCAGTACTTTTGCTTTGGTGTATTGGTACTTTTACAAAAAGCTGACAATACTTAATTAAGATGTTTCATGCAGTACTTTTACTAGTTATGCAGAGCCTGTTATGCAGTACTTTTACTTAAATACTTGTACTTGTAATGCAATACTTCTACTTGTTATGCAGTACTTTTACTTGTACTTCAGTACTTTTGCTCCGCTGTATCTGAGTCCTCTCAGGTGAACCTCTCACCTCAGAGTCGGAGCTGGACTCGGACTCGTTGACCAGAGAACTCTTCACATCGTCCAGGTCTCTCTCCGAGGAAACGTTTCTCTTTCCTCCTGTTCTCCCTCGTCTTTGAACGCAATCAGCTCATCGTTGGCTCCCAGATCTCCGTCTGAAGCTAACATGCTAACATTAGCTGCTAACATGCTAACATCTAACTGTCCACTAACACAGACTTAACACCTAAGTTATAAAGAGAATAACAACCTACAACACCCGAGGAACTTTAACAGAACATCCGGGTCATGCTACACCTATTTCAAGCAGTTGAATTTAGTGTTTTTGGGACTAAAAAAAACATGCTAAGCTATGATGCTAATCAATGCTACATGCGGCGTTCACAGACGACTCGGATTTGCCGCTGTTAAATTCCTGAGGTATGGGAATCCTCAGAACAAAACTAGCTTTGAAAACAAGCTAACATGCTAAACTCGTATGCTAACATGCTAAGCAGTGCTACACAACGGCGTTCACTGACGCCTCGGTGTTTCCGTTGTTAAATTCCTGAGGTGTGGAAGTCGCTGTTTTCCAACCGAGAAAAGAGTCCATAAACAAAAGGGGGATTGACGGGAAAGCCTCCAAAATGGTTACAAAATATAAAAAATAGTCCATAAACAGAAAGGCACTGACAGAGAAGGCTCTAAAATGGTTTAAAAAATGTATAAATAATAGTTAAAATCCTCCCAGGACGGCTGACATTATCAACCCGACCGCGGTGCACTTCGCTCCGAGTGAAAAAGTTTACGTGTGTCGCTTTACTCCAGAAAAAGTAGATCCCTGTTTTGATTTGATTCCCACATCTTGAATGCAGTTTGGTTATAGAAATCCTCCCGATTTTAAGTCGACGGTTTCGGCATTTATTCAGAAAACAAGCCTGCGGTGCGGAGGCGTGGGAAACCTTTCTGGAGAGAGAGAGGAGTGAAGGGGGAAAAGAGTGCGCGGCGACCGGAGAACAGTGAAGGGGCGACGGGGACGCGCTGACCCGGATCAGTTTAGAGAAGCGCGCTCCCGTGGCCGCTCATGCCCGACAGGCTGGATGAACTGATCCTGGATCAGGAACAACAGGTTGATCCCATACGAGGCACAAAGAGAAGGAGGGAGGAGTTTACATGGACAAAAAGGACATTTTTTAAGACCTTAAAGGAGCAGTTTAGACTATTTTTTCTAAGTCAACTTGTACTTTGTGTAATTAATCTATGGAAGAGGATTAGGGCAACATGAAAAACAAATGTTAGGATGTTACCAAGAGTAAAAAATAAATAAAAAATCAGATCTGAGATTAGAGTCAGAATTCATCCACACAATGTTTTTATCATGTGGCCTTCTTATGAATCAGAATCTAGTTACTGCCAGGTCTGTTCAGAGATGGGAAGTAACTAAGTACATTTACTCAGTACTTAAGTACAATTTTGAGGTACTTATACGTTACTCAAGTATTTCCATTGTAAGCTACTGTGTACTTCTACTCCACTACAGTTCAGAGGTAAATGGTGTACTTTTCCTCCACTACATGTATTTAATCCCTTTAGTTACTTTACAGATGTGGATGAATGATGGGAAATCTAATCAAGTGTTAAATCAGACTTTAGTTCCACCTGGAGTAAATTCACACAAGCTACCCTGCATTATACAAAGTCATTCAAACTAGCTGCACCTTTAAGAACACTTTAATCAATCATTATAAAACATATCATATAATTATTTCTGAAATGGACCAATCTGCACAATTACTACTTTTACTGTCGCTACTTTCACTATATTTTGATGAGAATACTTTTCTACTTTTACTTGAGGAACATTTTGAGTGCAGGACTTTACTGTAACAGAGTATTCCTACACTCTGGTACTTCTACTTTTACTCAAGTACAAGATCTGAGTACTTCTACTTTTACTGAAGTACAAGATCTGAGTACTTCTACTTTTACTCAAGTACAAGACTGAGTACTTCTACTTTTACTCAAGTACAGGATCTGAGTACTTCTACTTTTACTGAAGTACAAGATCTGAGTACTTCTACTTTTACTTAAGTACAAGATCTGAGTACTTCTACTTTTACTCAAGTACAATATCTGAGAGTACTTCTACTTTTACTTGAGTAACATTTTGAATTCAGGACTTTACTTGTAATAGAGTATTCCTACACTCTAGTACTTCTACTTTAACTCAAGTACACAGTCTTAGTACTTCTTCCACCTCTGGGTCTGTTTACATACACAATGCTTTGGTGTATGGTGCTGCAACATAATGAAATAAGTTGTAAGAGAACATAAAAGAATACAATGATTATAAAGAAAAATAGATTTAGCTGCGAAACAGACTGAGAGTAAACATATAGTGAATCTACTCATTATGCAGAATGAGTACATGTACACTCACATGTGTACACGTTTAAGAATAACTGTTCTCACATGTACTTCTTGTGTTTTTACTGCAGGTCGGCCACAGGTCATAGCCACGAGCGCTGTATAACCCCGGAGAGGAAACATGTGTTACGTCCATCAGCACTGCAGGACTTTACACATAAAAACTGAACTTGCAGAGCTGAGAGAGAGGAAGACCTACACACTGCAATGCATTGTGGGTAGTATAGGCGCTGTGGGAGAAGAACACGAGGAATAAAAAAAGAAGTTATGACTCTTTCTGATTCTTTTATTTACAATATGTCTGAGTCTGGTGTGGCGGTGAAGCAGCGTGGGATCATGAGAGTTGTAGTCTTGAGGAATTCCTCCCATGTTCATGAAATAAAGTAAAAAGTACTTTGCCTCTGAGATATAGAACAGGAGAAGTATAAAGTGTCAGAACATAGAATTACGTAAGTAAGACAATAAAACAATAATAGAAACAAATGTTGTCTAATTATAATTGTCCTTATTACTTTCTATGTTGAAAGAGGGAGGCGTGTGGCGTAGTGGGTTAGTGCATTGGTGATGGGATCAGGGGGTCACAGGCTCAAACCCCTCTGCAGTCAGCATGTCGTTGTGTCCCTGAGACACTTCACCCAAAGTGCTCCTGTGGGGATTTGCCCTCAGTATTGAGTAAGTCGCTTTGGATAAAAGCGTCTAACAAGTAACATGTAATGTAAAAAGAAAGACACACAAGAAACAACCACGACAACAACAAAACACATGCGATATACATACTGAGACCTGCTATTAAAAAACCATGATGAATGCTTTGACAAGTGTGCTTAGAAGACGGCAGGTGAGAATGTTTAAATTGTTTCTGAATGTATATTTTGAATTGTCTTTGTTGTTGTATGTATTTTGTTATCTAATGTAATGTTATCTGTTATATCTCTAGCTTAACTAGAGGGTGGTGCTATGTATGTTACTTATATGTATTGTATGCAAAATCCCCATTGTCCGAAGTATACTTTTATCTGATGTACTCGCTGGAATACGGTCTGTGTTTCCCCCCGTAAAACCTGAAAATAAAAATAAAGTTACAAAAAACTGTAATAAAGTTACAAAAAACGTTTGATCTTCACATCTTGAAGATCAAAAGCAAACAAAATCTTTAGTCTACATCGAACGCCCTCGCCGTAGCGTGGCGGCGAAAATGAATATGCTAATTTTATTTAGCCTTTTATCTGCTCTGTTTCATCTGCTGATAACAATGTACATTTCCACGCTGTTGCACAAATCTCTGCTTCTGATATTAAAATCATAATCCTAAAAAGAAATCTGAATGGCGATGGTATCGAACAGGCTAAGCTAACTTCGTCAATACTCACAGCAACTTCACACAGACAGGAATAAAGCAGCGACTGTGTTCACAACAGACAGTCTGTGTAGCCTACATGTTTATTCTTATCCAGTTTCTGAACATATATGAGGAGCTGTGAGCTCTGTGTGCTAACAGCTAAAAGATACCAGATAACAGATAACATCTTACAGCTAACAACTCAACAACTAACAGCTAACTGCTTACTGCTAACAGATAACAGCTAACAAACAGATAACTGCTTACTGCTAACAGATAACAGCTAAAAGATACCAGATACAGATAACATCTTACAGCTAACAGCTAACTGCTTACTGCTAACAGAAACAGCTAACTGTTAACAGATAACATATTACAGATCAAAGATAATAGCTAGCAGCCACAGCTAACAGCTAACATCTAACAGATTACAGCTAACAGTTTACAGCGAACACATAACAGTTTACAGCTAACAGCTAACATCTAACAGATTACAGCTAACAAATAACAGCTATCAGCTAACATAGTAGATAACATTTACAGCTAACAGCTTACAGCTAACACTGTTAGCTGTTTACAGCTAACAGCTATCAGCTAACATCTTACAGCTAACAGCTAACAGATAACAGATTACAGCTAACGGCTAACAGATAACAGCTATCAGCTAACTGATAACATTTTACAGTTTACAGCTAACAGCTAACAGCTATCAGCTAAGAGCTAACAGCTAACAGATTACAGCTAACAGATAACGGCTACTGATTATGTTTTCTGATTCAACGTCAGCTTAGATTCTCACAGCTGATTGGCTTTAAAGCCTCTTACACACCAACGGACACCAAAGAACACCAAAGAACACCGTCGGGACGCGTCGCCTCACATCTCCTGCGTCTTGGCCATGTTTCGCACTGGAACACACCGCAAAGACTTCAGCCGACGGCCAAGTTGCACGTACGAACTGCGCATACGTGAGTGGCAATAACTCTCCTTACCAGCAGGCGTCGGTAGTGTGTATTCGTCATTCAAAAGAGGCAACAACCGGAAGACAGACTGCGTGATAACCGAGAGAAGAACAGACTGCGTGATATGAACAAACAACAAATAGCGGTTCCATTCTCACTCTACAGTGAGAAGCTCATGGGGCTTTCCCGAACCTGTGTCGAGAGCTGGAGTTAAATGAAATCTCAGATTTGCCTTCTAATAGTTTGTTTGGGTCCCTCCCTTCCGTTTCGCTTCTCATGCACTGATTCGCTAAGCTGAACAGCCAATCAGAGTGATTTCTTTGGCTGACGGCCTTTGGCCGACAGCCTACCGATTCAACATGTCGAATCGGCGGCGGAAGGTGTCGGCACGGCCGAAAAGACACGACGGGGCGGGACACACCAATCTGAGTAGGGCGACACGACGCTCATCGACGGCCCGACATCTATCGACATCTATCGACGCCGAGAATTGGCTTGGTGTGTAAGGAGCTTTAACGTAGGGACACACCAAGCTGACACCAAAGAACACGTCCCGACGGACCGACTGTTGTGTCGCCTCACGTCTCCTGCGTCTTGGCCATGTGTCGCACTGGAACGCACCGCAAAGATTTCAGCCGACGGCCAAGTTGCACGTACGAACTGCGCATGCGTGAGTGGCAATAACTATAGGTTACTACGTAACCCCAGTTCTCAGAGTAACATGAAGTGAGATGTCTCACTATGGGATGCGCCTCAACGCGTATGCACCAGAAGCATCAATCTCATTACGCCAATCCTGATTGGCTGGTGATCTTGACGAACGTCAGGGAATCCACCCACCCTATAAGTAGCTTGCGCACGACGCAGCGTCATTCAAAATAAGCACCTCTTCTCGCTTCGCCTCAGCAAGAAGGGCCGTCAGGTGAGACATCTCACTTCATGTTACTCTGAGAACTGGGGTTACGTAAGTAACCTATAGTTCTCATTCATAACACTCCGTTCGATGTCTCACTATGGGATATTGAGACTCCCGCATTGCAGACATGCTTATCTCGAAAATCACCAACACAAAAACAGAACTTAACAGGTAGAACCCTGTCCCAATACGGGGCCCAGCACTGCGCGGGCCACACTTGGAGCAGAAACATCTAGCCTGTAAAAGCGGACAAAAGTGAGCGGCGAGGACCAGCTCGCTGCTGCACAAATGTCTGAATGGAAACACCCTTGAACAAAGCCCAGGATGTAGCCAATCCACGAGTAGAATGAGCGCGCAGGCCCGTTGGTGCCTGCAAACCCTGACTCGTATAAGCCAGAGCTATCGCCTCCACAATCCAGTGGGAGAGCCGTTGCCTGGTAACGGGCTTGCCCTTATGAGGGTTAGCCCAAGATACAAAGAGTTGGTCATTGCACCGAAACTCTTTGACCTGTCCATATAAGTGCGCAAAGCACGAACTGGGCAAAGCAAATTCGGCCGCTGTTCCCAGAGGAACTAGCGGTGAAGGAAATGCCTCAAGGTCAATGGGAGTGCATGAGCCAACCACCTTAGGCACAAAGGCCGGGTTGGGCTTCAGCAATACTCTCGTTTGCCCCGGGGCAAACTGAGTACACGAAGGATGCACAGAGAGCGCGTGAATATCACTGACTCGTTTGGCAGATGCCAGAGCCAGTAACAACACTGTCTTCAGTGACAGGTGCTTCATGTCAGCGTCTTCCAGGGGTTCAAATGGAGCTCGAGCGAGCCCATCTAAAACCACTGTCAAGTCCCACAGGGGCACCAGTGACCTGGAAACGGGGAGGAGCCGGCGAGCCCCTTTCATAAAACGGCAGACCAAGGGATGTTGGCTAGCCGTCTTTCCCCAAAGCCCACATGGCATGCGGCAATAGCAGCCAGGTACACTTTGATCGTGGAGAAAGCTCTGTGTTTATCAATCAGTCCTGTAGAAATGATAGAATCACACCGACAGGGCATTGAAAAGAGATGTGTTTCTTTTGAAGACACCACTCCTCAAACACCCTCCACTTACAGTCATAGAGAGACCTGGTGGAGGAAGCCCTTGCACTCTGAATAGTGTTTATCACTTTCTGAGGGAGCCCCACTGTACTCAGGTTATACCACTCACGGGCCAGGCCCATAGTGCCAGGCGCTCTGGGTGTGGGTGAAAAATCATCCCCCCCGCCTGAGATAGTATGTCCCTGCGTAGCGGGAGCTGCCACGGCTGTCCGCACAGCAGCTGATATATCTCCGCCAGCCAGTACATTGCAGGCCAGTGTGGAGCTATCAGGATCAGTGTGTGGCGTTGTTCTCTCACTCTGGCCAGAGTTGGAGGTATTAGAGCCAGGGGTGGGAACGCGTACAGAAGGGGACGCGCGGCCTAACGGTGCGTTTAGATCGCGCATTGAAAAGAACAGCTGACATTGAGCATTTTCTTTTGATGCGAACAGATCTACCGCGGCCCGGCCGTAACGCACCCACAGCTGACTCACAATCGTTGGATGTAGAGTCCAGTCTGCATATAGTGGTGCACCCTGGACAGCAGATCTGCCCCGAGGTTCCTCACTCCCGGTACGTGTGTCGCTCTCAGAGAGAGGAGACGTCCGCAGCTCCATAAGATCAGTTTGCGTGCCAGCATGTGTAACTGGAGAGAACGCAAACCCCCTTGGCGGTTTATATACGATATTGTGGTCGTGTTGTCTGTCCTCACGAGGACATGATGTCCCCTGAGAAAAGGCAGAAAGCGTCTTAGGGTGAGAAACACCGCTAAGAGCTCCAGATAATTTATGTGTGACCGTTGGAGGTCTCTGCTCCAGAGACCCCTCACAGGTCGACCTTCGTATATGCCCCCCCAGCCCGTCAGACATGCGTCCGTGGTGACCACCTTCCGCGATAGGACAGCACCCATAGGCACGCCTCGTACAGGAAAGTCGGGTGCAGCCAGTGGCGCAGTGCCGTTACGCAGTGCACAGTGACCATCACTCTCCGCGCGCCATGACGCACGGGGTTAGTCTGAGGGCAGCTACCCAGCGCTGAAATTCCCTCATGTGTAAGCGGCCCAGACGTACTACTAGGATGGCTGACGCCATGAGCCCCAGTAACCGCAGACATGATCTGAAGAGAACATATTTGCGTGGCTGGAAATGAGCGAGGCAAGCCCTGAAGGCTTCACTTTCCGCTGACAGGCGGGCTGTGAAGGGCACCGAGCTCAGACGTAAGCCCAGGAAGAGCACAGACTGGGCTGGGGACAACATGCTCTTTTCTGTGTTTATTACAAAACCCAGGTCGAGCAGGTGTTTCATGAGGTATTCGTCTGCGTAATAGCCTCCTGCTCCGACTGTGCCAGAAGGAGCCAGTCGTCTAAATAGGTTGCCAGGCGAATACCCTGTTGTCTTAACGGGGCTATCGCTGCTCCGTACATCGCACAAACACCCGTGGGCTGAGAGACAGACCGAAGGGAAGCACTCTGTACTCGTAACAGACACCCTGAAAAGCGAACCTCAGATATTTCCTGTGTGGATAATATACTGGGATGTGAAAATACGCGTCTTTCAGGTCGATTGATGTGAACCAATCGTCCTGACGCACGAGACGCAGCAGGGATGTGTGAGAGCATCCGAAATTTGTATTTTCTGAGATACCCGTTCAGAGCCCTTAAATCTAGGATGGGGCGAATTCCATTCCCTCCCCGTTTGGGAACGAGGAAGTATTTGGAATAGAAGCCGCTCTGACTCCGTTCGGAGGGTACGATGGATATGGCTTTCTTTTCTAGTAGCGAGAGAATCTCCTGCTCTAGAATGTGAGCCGACGCTCCCCGGGCTTGTGATTGCACAATGCCCGAGAAGCGAGGGGGGGTGACAGCGAATTGGAGTCTGTAGCCCCGTGATATCGTCTTGAAAACCCAAGCAGAGCATGTGAGCATCTTCCACCTTTCGCTCCTCAAGCGAGGAGATGTCACCATATCTCTGTTGTTGCACTCTGTGACCGCATTGGTTGTGTTATGGCGCCCTCTAGTGTCTGAACACGGTGGCTCCAGGTGACAACCTCGGTCGACACTGCGCATGCGCGCGGTGATGGTGCGTTCACAGACCCGGCCACCGTCCGCATTCCGAGAGAGGCGTTTACAGCCACTCTCAGAAGCGGGCAGTCACCTGACTGTTTATTGATCATTATTTTCTTTTTAATATTTTCGACTGCGCCCTTGGCTTTAAGCCTGGAAGCGACAGTGGCAAACATTTTATTTTTAACCCTTGTGTGTTTGTGTGACTCGAACAACGGCAGGAACTGCTGTTGTGTGAAGTCTGCTTCCCTCATGGCGCGAACTGGAGGATGACGTGCTGTCATCACCGAGGCGGCGGGAAGCGGGGGCGTGGTTGTCCCCCGGAAACACATGGGCTGGACACGTGCGGAACACGATCCAGGGCTGAAAGAAACAGGAAACCTCCAGCCCTTTCCCCGAGGGGGGGAGGGAAGGCTGTCAGGCTGCCTCTTCTTCTTCCTCGCCTGGTGCTGAAAGTCTGGGCGGCTGCGCCTGTGTGGCTGCTGCCGGGACCGGGGACTTTCTTGGCCAATTCGTCCGCGCCTCGTGTCTGGGTGGGAGACCGGGGGCGGGCTGTGGCTTCTGCCGCCTCGGGACCTTGAACAGGGACGAGTGCGGGGCAGCCTGGGAGAAGGTCCGTCGCAGGACCGTTGGGCGGCGGCTGGGCTTTCCGAGGGAGGCAAAGCTGGAGAGCTTCATCCTCCTTCTTCTTGGCCTCACACCGCTGTTGCATGGAGGCAAGAGCGGTGCCGAATATGCCCTCAGGGACGATTGGCATGTCCAACACGTCCTCCTTTTCCCGGTCGGGAGGTTGTCAGGTTAAGCCATCTGGCTCTCTCCTGCACCACCATCATCCCAGCGACTTGCCTGTGGCCTGGACTGCACAGCGCTGTACGCGGAGGCAAATGTCCGTGATCGCTGTGATCTCCTCCCACACGGCCGGTTCAGGTTTTAGCGTCATGTCCGCACAGAGCTCCGCTTGGTAGCGGTTAGCATGGAGGAGACATTCAGCGCCCTGACGGACAAAGCAGCCGCTTTGTAGGCCCGTTCAGTCATTGCGGACTGGAACCGGTCCGCCTTTGTCGGCAGTGTGGGGTTCCTGCTCGGGGCCGCGACAACCGCGGTTGGAGGTGGGCTGCCACAAGCGGCTCCATAGGAGGCATGCGGAGCAACCCGAGCTTCTCCATGCCCTCAAAGTCCAGAGAGGAGGCTCCCTGGATTGGGGCCTTGCTGCTGAAGGGCGGTCTCTCCAGGAGACCGACACCTCGTCCAGCAGCTCTGGAAATACGGGAGAAGTTGCCTGTCAGCCTCGCGGCTTGGGGCAAGTTCTTTCCCTCGTATCGAGACCTGGAGGTCTCCTGGCCGCTTCAGGCCAGGGATGTCCAGCCTGGACGCAGCGCGTTGGCACACGGCCTGCAGGTCCATGCTGAGGCGGGGGAGCGGTGGCTCGCCTTCGCCGGGGAAGCGGACATGGCCCCAGGCTTGGCAGCCTGGGCAGACGAGACGAAGATGTCATCTTCGCCCTCGTCCGAGTCGGATAGAAGAACTCGAGGTGTATTCTTCTCCTCCTCCCCATAGTCCAGCTCCAGGACATCCTCCGCGGGTGAGACCATGGTGAGGTCCAGTTGGGAGCCCCAGCTTGACACAGCACGGGGCCCCCTTCCCGCGGCTGCCGCCGCCGAGTCCCAGCTTGACACAGCGCGGGACTCACACCCGTGGCGGTCGCCACCATGCCTGCTCGCCGGTCGGCAAGTTACAGGCATGAAGGGGTCTCGGTCCGCATGCTAGCTTGGCGTGCTAGCCGTCGGCGGAGGCTTTGGCGGTAAAACGGGAACATGCCCGCACGCGCCGGGGGTGTCGATCGCCTCCTGGGCATGTTGCAGCCCGAGGCAAGACGAGCAGACCTGGTGTGAGTCAGTACTCGAGATCTTCAGCCCGCAGCCGCAGAGCCGAGCCCCGAACTCCGTCTCCTCTGGTGTGAGGGAGAGAAGATCCATCCTAGCTAGCCTTGGTGCGGCGTAGAAGGGACAAACTAGCAACAGGTGTTACGTTTGCGGGAAAAAATCCAAAACCTTACCGTTATTGTGGAAAAAAACGGCAGGGTAGATTCGATATTAACTGGAGTGTTAATATAGAAATTCCCGTGCGAAGCAAAAGTAGCTGGCGAGCGTCCGGCGACCGAAGGTTAGCTTTCGTAAATCAGTCTGTGGACCGTTAAGCTAGCTAGCTACTGATCTTCCTCGAGATGTGCTCCGAAGCGAGAAGAGGTGTTTGAATGACGCTGCGTCGTGGCGCAAGCTACTTATAGGGTGGGTGGATTCCCTGACGTCGTCAAGATCACCAGCCAATCAGGATTGGCGTAATGAGATTGATGCTTCTGGTGCATACGCGTTGAGGCGCATCCCATAGTGAGACATCGAACGGAGTGTTATGAATGAGAACTCTCCTTACCAGCAGGCGGCGGTAGTGTGTATTCGTCATTTAAAAAGAGCTGCGTGATAACCGAGAAGAACAGACTGCGTGATATAACAAACAACAAATAGCGTTGTGCGTTCCATTCTCACTCTACAGCGAGAAGCTCACGGGGCTTTCCGAACCTGTGTCGAGAGCTGGAGTTAAATGAAATCTCAGATTTGCCTTCTTAATAGTTTGTTTGGGTCCCTCACTTCCGTTTCGCTTCTCATGCACTGATTCGCTAAGCTGAACAGCCAATCAGAGTGTGATTTCTTTGCCGAAGGCCTTTGGCCGACAGCCTACCGATTCAACATGTCGAAAGGCGGAAGGTGTCGGCACGGCCGAAAAGACACGACGGGGCGGGACACACAATCTGAGTAGGGCGACACGACGCTCATCGACGGCCAGACATCTATCGACGCCGAAAATCGGCTTGGTGTGTAAGGACTTCAGAGACAGCGATTTCAAAATGAACTCTCGCGACGACAGCTTGAAATTTGCGTCTCTACGCGCCTTTGCTTTTACTTTACATGTAATGGTGACGCGATAAAGACCTAACATGACTTCCATGGGGGAAAAAAGAGGGTTGGGTCGAGTCTGAAACATTTTGGGGCAGATTTTTGGGTTAAAAGTGAGAGAGGCCTCTTCCCCAAAATCCTGCATGTCCTTGGGGGTCTTTACAGTCTGGCTCTGAGCCAAACAGGAACCCTCGCTGTGATTCACACAGCTGCTGGTGTGTGTGTGTGTGTGTGTGTGTGTGTGTGGTGTGTGTGTGTGTGTGTTGTGTTGTGTGTGTGTGTTGTGTGTGTGTGTGTGTTTGTGTGGTTTGTGTGTGGTGTGTATGTGTTAGTGTGT
>JAAKFY010000012.1:3414112-3426612 GCA_011823955.1 Dissostichus mawsoni
CCCTCCCTCCTCCTCCTCCTCCCCCTCCTCTTCTTCCCTCCACCTCCTCCTCCTCCTCCCCTCCTCTTCTTCCGTTCCTCCTCCTCCTCTCCTCCCCCTCCTCTTCTTCCCTCCTCCTCCTCCTCCTCCTCCCCCTCCTCTTCTTCCCTCCTCCTCCTCCTCCTCCCCCTCCTCTTCTTCCCTCCTCCTCCTCTCTCCTCCTCCTCCTCCTCCTCCTCCCCCTCCTCTTCTTCCCTCCACCTCCTCCTCCTCCTCCTCCCCCTCCTCTTCTTCCCTCCACCTCCTCCTCCTCCTCCTCCTCCTCTTCTTCCCTCCTCCTCCTCCTCCTCCTCCTCCTCCTCCTCCTCCTCCTCCTCCTCCTCCCCCTCCTCTTCTTCCCTCCTCCTCCTCCTCCTCCTCCTCCCCTCCTCTTCTTCCCTCCTCCTCCTCCTCCACCCCCTCCTCTTCTTCCCTCCTCCTCCTCCTCCTCCTCCTCCTCTTCTTCCCCCTCCTCCTCCCCTCCTCCCTCCTCCTCCTCCTCCCTCTCCTCCTCCTCCCCTCCTCTTCTTCCCTCCTCCTCCTCCTCCTCCTCCTCCCTCCTCTTCTTCCCTCCTCCTCCTCCTCCTCTTCTTCCCTCCTCCTCCTCCTCCTCCTCCTCCTCCTCCTCCTCCTCCTCCTCCTCTACTTCCCTCCTCCTCCTCCTCCTCCTCCTTCCTCCTCCTCCTCCTCCTCCTCCTCCTCCTCCTCCTCCCCCCTCCTCTTCTTCCCTCCTTATCCTCGGGTTTGTTATCAAATCAAACTTTATGATATGGCGCTTTTTACTCAACTCAAAGTGCGTCACAAACCAAACACATGAATACAAATATCTTCAGTTAAAAGCCGAATTAAAAAGGTAGGTCTGAATTTGCTCTTAAAGGTATGACCGCCACCCCCCCCCCCCCCCCTCCAGTATATTGTATGCTAAGTAGGAATCTAACCTTTTTAAAACAATAGAGTGGTGCAGTGACGAGTCCTAAAACCCGGAAGTGAGTCAGCATTTCATCACTTCCTGTTCCCTCGTCTCATAGCCATGGGATCTCTCCAGAGGATTTAGGAAAATAGCTGGAAATAAGATCTGTGGAAAACAAACCTGTTTGATAAACGCACGTTTTGTTCAGCCGGATAATCTCGAGACGTCTACCCTACTTTCATAATGTTCTAATCATAACTCTAATGTCCAGAAGCTAAATGCTAACGTGATGCTATAAAGTGAACTGCAGGCGAGTCCAGCAGCACGACTTCAACGTCACGCCAACTTCAGATCCATATTCAAACATACAGATTCTAAATGGAAACGAGTTGAAGCGTTTGTTTGAACACTTTGCAGGAGGCAGGTACTTGCTTTCAAGCAGAACAGGGCAAACTAACTTAGAGGAGTGTTCACGTGTTCGGCGTAATGACGCACAACGTCCTCCACGACTTCTGTAGTCCTATTCAGCCACTTGGTAACAACCATCGTTTTTTCAGACATGTCAACTCTTCAGAAATCACCAGAGGGGTCACTGCTGATGGATCTAATGTCCTAGAACAAAACGTGATCCGTCTCTTTGTCTCAACCACAGACCTTAGTTCAGCTAGTTTCCATAATCCTATGGAGAGATCCCATTGGCTCTGAGACGAGGGAACAGGAAGTGGTGAAATGCTAACTCACTTCCTGGTTTTAGGACTCGTCACTGCACCACTCTATAGTATGCTAAGTAGGAATCTAACCTTTTTAAAACAATAGGGACCCGATCTTCTCTGCTGATGTGCACACTGGTGTTTCTCCGTCTAAAAGGCGTCTCTCTGAGCTGTTTCTGGGCTGTTTGAGTACCAGCGGCGTCATGTTTCTGCCCTTTATTTCCCACAGCAGCCTTCGATAGGACACATGCTTCATCTGAGTATTCTAATCTGGCCCCGCAGCTCCGATCCACTGATATGTGCAGCCGACACCGCGTCAACACGCCTTAACACACTTTGGAGTTTCATTTCACGCGATTATCACAGAGCTTTAAACAACACCGAGAAACAACACAGACACACACACAAAACACACACACACAAACACACACACACACACACACACACAGTTTGTTTTCACAGTTACAAGACCAACGCTTTGTCCCAATTTGCTTCCTTTTGTAATGTGTACGGTATATTTGCAGTTTTAAGTGCATACGTTCGTCCCAATGAGAAGTAAAATGCACTTTGAGATATGGATGGAGCCCTCTGTTTGTCAGCTTATAGTTTTTAATGTCCTTATTCTAATTCTTATCTTATATGTTTGTTCGTATAGTTTCTTAATATTTAGAATCAGAATACCTTTATTTCGTCCCACAGAGGGGGAATTTACAACAATTAGGGTGAATAGCAGTGTTTAAACTATGACTAACTGTACACGTGTTCACGAGTAGTTTCAATGCTTAAGGGGATCCAATATTTACAATCTGGTGTCTCAGGAAAGTTCTCAGTCCCACCTCTCCTCTAGTATCCACATGTAGGTCAGACACTTCCTGACTAAACTGCAGGAGTTAAACCAGTGCAAATCATACCAATTCCGTTTCTAAATGTAATAGATCTGGAAGTTGGAAGTTTGAAAGTGAGGTTTTTTCAAAGCTTAAGAAGATCCAGTCATCATGATCTTGGTGTCTCTGGAAAGGTCTCAGTCCCACCTTTCCACTGGTATATCGTAGGTGAGACGAGGTGTAGCTAAACTGCAGGGCTCAGAGCTTTGGAAAAAGTCAAAAAAGAGTAATTTACACACATTTCCAGGTGTTTCTTTTGCCCACAAAGTCCAATCTCCTCCATTCAGGTTTCCTTTGATGCTTCTCTGTGAGACCAGAACAATGTACTTAAGTACAGGACGGAAGTATCTGTTCTCCACTACTTCCCACCTCAGCCATCAGAATACAGTATTGAACCAGGCTGTTACAGTTAGTGAGAAACCAACGAGCCTCAGCAGCAGAACCGACAGCAGGTGAAGAGTGTGTACCTGTGTGAGTACCTGTGTGTACTGAGTGTGTACCTGAGTGTGTACCTGAGTGTGTACCTGAGTGTGTACCTGAGTGAGTACCTGTGTGTACTGATGTGTACCTGAGTGTGTACCTGAGTGAGTACCTGTGTGTACTGAGTGTGTACCTGAGTGTGTACCTGAGTGAGTACCTGTGTGTACTGAGTGTGTACCTGAGTGTGTACCTGAGTGAGTACCTGAGTGTGTACCTGTGTACCTGAGTGAGTACCTGAGTGTGTACCTGAGTGAGTACCTGAGTGTGTACCTGTGTACCTGAGTGAGTACCTGAGTGTGTACCTGAGTGTGTACCTGAGTGAGTACCTGTGTGTACTGAGTGTGTACCTGAGTGTGTACCTGAGTGATACCTGTGTGTACTGAGTGTGTACCTGAGTGTGTACCTGAGTGAGTACCTGAGTGTGTACCTGTGTACCTGAGTGAGTACCTGAGTGTGTACCTGAGTGAGTACCTGAGTGTGTACCTGTGTGTACTGAGTGTGTACCTGAGTGCCTTAGTGTGTACTGAGTGTGTACCTGAGTGTGTACCTGAGTGTGTACTGAGTGTGTACCTGAGTGCCTTAGTGTGTACTGAGTGTGTACCTGAGTGTACTGAGTGTGTACCTGAGTGTGTGCTGAGTGTGTACCTGTGTGTACTGAGTGTGTACCTGTGTGCCTTAGTGTGTACTGAGTGTGTACCTGAGTGTGTACTGAGTGTGTATGAGTGTGTACTGAGTGTGTACTGAGTGTGTACTAAGTGTGTACCTGAGTGTGTACCTGAGTGAGTACCTGAGTGTGTACCTGTGTGAGTACCTGAGTGTGTACCTGAGTGTGTACTGAGTGTGTACCTGAGTGTGTACCAGAGTGTGTACCTGTGTGTACCTGAGTGTGTACTGAGTGTGTACCTGAGTGTGTACCTGAGTGTGTACTGAGTGTGTACCTGTGTGAGTACCTGAGTGTGTACTGAGTGTGTACCTGAGTGTGTACTGAGTGTGTACCTGAGTGTGTACCTGAGTGTGTACTGAGTGTGTACTGAGGTGTACTGAGTGTGTACTGAGTGTGTACTAAGTGTGTACCTGAGTGTGTACCTGAGTGAGTACCTGAGTGTGTACCTGTGTACCTGAGTGAGTACCTGAGTGTGTACCTGAGTGAGTACCTGAGTGTGTACCTGTGTGTACTGAGTGTGTACCTGAGTGCCTTAGTGTGTACTGAGTGTGTACCTGAGTGTGTACCTGAGTGTGTACTGAGTGTGTACCTGAGTGCCTTAGTGTGTACTGAGTGTGTACCTGAGTGCCTTAGTGTGTACTGAGTGTGTACCTGAGTGTACTGAGTGTGTACCTGAGTGTGTGCCTGAGTGTGTACCTGTGTGTACTGAGTGTGTACCTGTGTGCCTTAGTGTGTACTGAGTGTGTACCTGAGTGTGTACTGAGTGTGTACTGAGTGTGTACTGAGTGTGTACTGAGTGTGTACTAAGTGTGTACCTGAGTGTGTACCTGAGTGAGTACCTGAGTGTATACCTGTGTGAGTACCTGAGTGTGTACCTGAGTGTGTACTGAGTGTGTACCTGAGTGTGTACCAGAGTGTGTACCTGTGTGTACCTGAGTGTGTACCTGAGTGTGTACCTGAGTGTGTACTGAGTGTGTACCTGTTGAGTACCTAGTGTGTACTGAGTGTGTACCTGAGTGTGTACTGAGTGTGTACCTGAGTGTGTACCTGAGTGTGTACTGAGTGTGTACTGAGTGTGTACTGAGTGTGTACTAAGTGTGTACCTGAGTGTGTACCTGAGTGAGTACCTGAGTGTGTACCTGTGTGAGTACCTGAGTGTGTACCTGAGTGTGTACTGAGTGTGTACCTGAGTGTGTACCAGAGTGTGTACCTGTGTGTACCTGAGTGTGTACTGAGTGTGTACCTGAGTGTGTACCTGAGTGTGTACTGAGTGTGTACCTGTGTGAGTACCTGAGTGTGTACTGAGTGTGTACCTGAGTGTGTACCAGAGTGTGTACCTGTGTGTACCTGAGTGTGTACTGAGTGTGTACCTGAGTGTGTACCTGAGTGTGTACTGAGTGTGTACCTGAGTGTGTACCTGAGTGTGTACCTGAGTGTGTACCTGAGTGTGTACCTGAGTGTGTACCTGAGTGTGTACCTGAGTGTGTACCTGAGTGTGTACTGAGTGTGTACCTGAGTGTGTACCTGAGTGTGTACCTGAGTGTGTACTGAGTGTGTACCTGAGTGTGTACCTGAGTGTGTACCTGAGTGTGTACCTGAGTGTGTACTGAGTGTGTACCTGAGTGTGTACCTGAGTGTGTACCTGAGTGTGTACTGAGTGTGTACCTGAGTGTGTACCAGAGTGTGTACCTGAGTGTGTACTGAGTGTGTACCTGAATACTGCGACAGTGACACCTGACAACAGGAAGTAGGTCGCTCTAAAAGTAGTCCATCCCCCCCCCCCCCCCCCCCTGTTCAGTATATTATGTATTTATTTCAACAAGGACCATGCATACAAATACATGAATCTCAGAAAAGAGGAGAGATGAATTATGCCAGATTTGAGCTAATAGCTAATATATCAAAGAGAAGTACATTTCATATCAAGTACTGCATTCATCAGAGGTGGAGAAGTACTCAGATCTTGTACTTGAGTAAAAGTAGAAGTACTCAGATCGTACTTGAGTAAAAGTAGAAGTACTCAGATCTTGTACTTGAGTAAAAGTAGAAGTACTCAGATCTTGTACTTGAGTAAAAGTAGAAGTACTCAGATCTTGTACTTGAGTAAAAGTAGAAGTACTCAGATCTTGTACTTAGTAAAAGTAGAAGTACTCAGATCGTGTACTTGAGTAAATAGAAGTACCAGAGTGTAGGAATACTCTGTTACAGTAAAAGTCCTGCATTCAAAATGTTCCTCAAGTAAAAGTAGAAAATATTCTCATCAGAATATAGTTAAAGTAGCGACAGTAAAAGTGCAGATTGGTCCTTTAGACTTCATGTAATATTTTGATATACTTGTACTTTACCTTAGTACTTTCATTGTATACTTTATACTTCTTCTCCACTACAGTTAGAGGATAATATTGTACCTTTTACTGAATGTCAATGCCAATACTTTTGTACTTGTACCTAAATAAGATTGAATGCAGGACGTTCAGTGAGTAGTTTTAAGTTGTATTACTGAGTATTTCTGCAGACGGAAACATGAAGAGAAGCTGCTCGGGGTTTCTTCTGCTGTATAATATAAATGTATAATGATGAAAGTGGAGTTCTGAGGAGTCCACAGAGAGCAATTAGAGAGAGAGGCTGAAAGAGAGAGAAGTATTCCTCTGTGAGGGGAAGTTTTCTGCTCCATCATGGATCTAATGCATACTTATATCTGTGTTTTATACTTAAACGCTGTCAGTATTACTCAGAGGGCGTTATGTCCTTTTATATATAAGTCATTTTGTTAACACTTTATATTAAGGTACACAAATTCACCATCAACTAGTTGTTCATTAACATGCATATTAGAGTATATTGGCTCTTTATTAGTCATTATAAAACACGTTTTAATGCCTTATTCTACATATTCTTAAAGTAATAAGCCATTAATTGAGAGTTTTTCCTCAATAACCCTCTAATTGGTGCTTATTTGTTGTAAGTAAGGACGTTGTTGTGAGTTTTGGTCTTATAGGGGACCTATCATGCAAAATGCACTTTTTGATGTCTTCTATACATAAAGATGTCCCCGGTGTGTCCCCGGTGTGTCCCCGGTGTGTCGGGGAACTCACGCAGCGTCAGAAAATAAAACTCTCTCTTTTCCTCCGTACCCAAACCTCTAAAAACGGGGGAACAACGGAGCTGATCCAGATTTGCGTCCGATATGACGTCATATCGGCGGCGGACCGACAGCCTATCAGAAACGTTGCTATCAGAAACAATGCCCGACTGTTTTGGACGTAATATGGTCGGTGTTTACATTAGCATCGCTAACACTCAGAGCTAACCTGTACTGGAGAGCATGTGTGTGAAGAGCAGGAAATCAAAAGGAACTCACCTTGTGGTATAACCGGCAAGAGAGAAAGCCTTTGAGCTCCATACTGTTTCAGAGATAATCCTTGATCTGATAATCCTTGCGTTTCATCACCGCAGCATTTTAGACAGTCTCTGCCAGGTCCCGCATGAGCCGGCATAAGCTCCGCCCCCTCTTATTTTTTTTTTCATTTTTCTTTAGCCTTTATTTATACAGGTGAACGTCTCATTGAGACACAGGGTCTCATTCTGAAGAGAGACCTGTTTGTACCCAGAATCAGCACTTTAGAAACAGGAAGTGAAATAGAGGGATATGAGGCGGCTAGAATGATCTGTTTGGTATTTGGACCAAAACACTTCATAGACATGGTTTTTATATTTTTTTATATATCTGAGACCTATGCTATTGCCTAAAAATAGCTTGATAGGTGACCTTGAATATGCTCAATATGGGCCTAATAAGGCATTCTCTCAGAATAACACCTAACAAATATGATCTATTCTTATGCAACACCACATGAAACTAAAGTGTTAATTGTGTCTAAATAACTCAAAATGTGGTATTTCTAACTCAGAATATGTTCTCTATTTTAAAGTGAAGTCTTGTCCTTAACCAATAAGCTAGTAGTTTGACTCTAATATGTTAATGAACAACTAGTTGATGGTGATTAAGTGTACCTTAATATAAAGTGTTACCGTCATTTTTCACATTGTTCTTTGTGTTTCATATTACAATTTTAACTTTATGTAAAAATTGTACTCAGATATTTATGCTCAACTAAATATCTGCAACCAAACCGTGTCTTCTGGATTTAGTGTTCAGTATAAAATGTCAATTTAATGTCAATTTAATGTCAATTTAATGTCGTACAACAGAGAAAAGCAGAGGCTCAAACTGCACTTCTGCCTCTTTTGCATGAAAATGTACTTTTTATCTAAAATGTTGCAGGAAATGTTGTTTTGTAGAATCTTTTTCATGCTAAAATGTCAACAAATGTTACGACTGGGGCACACACAAAAATGATAGGACCCAAATGCACGACTCCAGACAAAAGATGATTCAAAAAAGGAATTTACTTAAGGTGATAAGCAAGGCAACACAAACACTAACTTAAATTCACTGTAGCTCAGAAAACAACTGGCTGACAAGTATCATAAGGGTCGAAACGATCTGGCACTTGGCACAGAGAGAAAACACAGAATAAATACACACACAAGGGGCTCTACAGGTGCGAACAATAAGGGCGGGGCAGGTCATCAGGTCAGTGAACACACATGGGTAGGAGTCAAACTACCTGAAATGAGAGAGGAGATTACCAAAGTGAAACAGGAAATGACAGACAACAAAAGGGTTAGCAGACGCGGACTTGACGATATTAATAATTTAACAGAGAAATAATACTAAGAAATCTGACGAGACACAACAACATGCTGCTTTATCCTGTTAAACAGTGCACTGCTGCTTTTCTCTGTTTATATTGTAAAGTTAATTTGCTATTTAATAATATTTCCTTATTGCTATATATTCGCTTATTTTGTACAACTTATTTCCTCTTACTGTGTTTCTGTTTCCATTCAAAACACCAAAGCTAACCTACTTGGAAAGTTAAAATAATAGGTTGTAAAAAAATAAATAAAGAACTATTATGGACAAAATAATATAACAAATTGAAAGGACTATAAATAAAAATGAAATGTTTAAAAATAAAAGTACATTTTGAACTGAATATATGGCATCTTTACCAGCCGCTTGGATCCTCTGATCTTGTTCTTTCGGTCATGAGTAAACAAGAATATGTTAAATTACTGCAAAATATAACGTGGTAGAGCTGAAATTATAAAACGGATGAGTCAAATCAAGCAATCTGATTGGTTCGTAGCCACAGCTGTTACATTACGTCCGTTAGGAAACTAACTAACTATTTTCCCAGTTGGTCCACCTGCTCTTCACGTAGCTCTGCATGTCGTGGTTTAGGTGCTTTCTGGAGATAGGCACTGCTCGATCCACTCCTCCACAGTGAGGCCACCCCGGAGGCCCAAGGTAACCTTACATGTTTCCATCTTAAGCTTTGTAGTTAGTTAGTTTCGTGACGGACGTAATGTAACAGCTGTAACGGTTGCAGCTGTTCTCAGACGCGGAGGGATACTGACTTAAGTAAAGTAACTACAATTCTACCCGTGATATACGCTCATTATATCACGGCTAAGAACCAATCAGATTGCTTGATTTGACTTATCCGTTTTATAAATGTCTTTATATTCTTGGAGAAGTTGTAAAATACTTAAAGTTTCGTTGGAATATTTAAAAATTAAATAAAATGTTAAACTAAATATATGGCATCCTTACCAGGTAGCATCAAACTAAATATATATAAAGGAAGAAGTACAATATGTTAAATATCTGCTAAATGTAAGGTGGTAGAGCTGTGCAGCTGAACATATACTGAGGAATACGCAAGGTTTACAATCAAGTATACTAAACAATAATATATATATATCTTTATATCCTTGGATTTCCTCCTGATGAAGACGTCGTAAAATACTTTGAGTTTCGTCGGAGCTTTGCATCATGATCCCGCCGGGGGGGGGGGGGGATTCATGGAGGAGGTTTGGAGGGTTGGAGGGTTGGAGGTTTGGAGGGTTGGAGGGTTGGAGGGTTGGAGCGCCATATGTTGGGTTTAAAGGGATTTATGGTAAATACAGTGAAACACACACTGAGCCTGAGAGGCTGGCAGAGGTTCAAATACAAAGACTGGTGTGTGTGTGTGTGTGTGTGTGGTGTGTGTGTGTGTGTGTGTGTTGTGTGGTGTGTGTTGTGTGTGTGTGTGTGTGTGTGTGTGTGTGTGTGTGTGTGTGTGTGTGTGTGTCGTGTGTGCGTAATTTCCCTCAACAGTGAGACATGATGTTGTTTTTACTGCAGTACAGCGGGTAAATTGAAACTATGAATCTGATATATGATGTACTATTACTTTAAATGCAGTGTTTTGTACTCGTACTGCAGTATTTGTACACTGTTGGACTTGCATTAATGCACGCACATGAAGCCATCACCACTAAATGATTCTTATTCCTCTAATTAACAGTGTTTGCTCACTTGATTTCCCAGGGTGCCTCTCTGCAGATGGTCAGCATAAACAGTGTGTGTGTGTGTGTGTGTGTGTGTGTGTGTGTGTGTGTGTGTGGTGTGTGTGTGTGTGTGTGTGTGTGTGTGTGGTGTGTGTGTGTGTGTGTGTGTGGTGTGTGTGTGTGTGTGTGTGTGTGTGTGTGGTGTGTGTGTGTGTGTGTGAGCTGACACACTGTTTATGCTGACCATCTGCAGAGAGGCACCACACACACACACACACACACACACTGTACAGAATAAATCGTTGCATGGTGAAGATATTTTGCAGCAGAGGAAGAGTTTTCTCACAGTTATTTAAAATGTTAAAGAAGCACGATGTACATAAAGTATCAGAAGTCTAAGTATTTTTGGTTCCCAACCTAAGGGTCCAGCCCCAATTAAGGGTCACCAGGTCAATCTGAGGGGTCACATGATTAATGGAAAGAGGAATAAAGAACAAGTTCCATTTTTTACTGGATTCTTTGTGAAATGTTGGAAAATGAAATATAAATATATATTAAGATTCAATCATTTAAAATTAAATATTATATGATTTTATTTTAATATAAATATATTTTATCAACAATAACATAAATAAAACATCATATTAATCTGGCATTTTTAATATGAATAAATGTTGTAATATAGTATTTTATTACAAAAAATTAAACATTACAATGTAGAATGTATTAAGAATAACATATCATATTAAGACATCATTTTTACAAACAGATATATTTTAAGGCCGATGATCAGCTTTGTACTCTCGCAAGGATCCTGGAGGGGGCCTGGGAGTACGCTTATCCGGTCTACATGTGTTTTGTAGACTTGGAGAAGGCGTATGACCGAGTTCCCAGGGAGTTACTGCAGGAGTATGGGGTGAGGGGGTCTCTACTCAGGGCCATCCAATCTCTGTACTCCCAAAGCGAGAGCTGTGTCCGGGTCCTCGGCTGTAAGTCGGACCCATTTCCGGTGAGGGTTGGCCTCCGCCAGGGCTGCGCTTTGTCACCAATCCTGTTTGTAATATACATGGATAGGATTTCGAGGCGTAGTCGTGGGGGGGGGGGGTCTGCAGTTCGGTGGACTAAGGATTGCACCACTGCTTATTGCAGATGATGTGGTTCTAATGGCTTCATCGGTCTGCGACCTTCAGCACTCACTGGATCGGTTCGCAACCGAGTGTGAAGCGGCTGGGATGAGGATCAGCACCTCCAAATCTGAGGCCATGGTTCTCAGCAGGAAACCGATGGACTGTCCACTCCAAGTAGGGAATGAGTCCTTACCCCAAGTGAAGGAGTTCAAGTATCTCGGGGTCTTGTTCTCGAGTGAGGGAACAATGGAGCGTGAGATGGGCCGGAGAATCGGAGCAGCGGGAGCGGTACTGCAGTCGCTTTACCGCACCGTTGTGACGAAAAGAGAGCTGAGCCAGAAGGCAAAGCTCTCTGTCTACCGGGCCATTTTCGTTCCTACCCTCACCTATGGTCATGAAGGATGGGTCATGACCGAAAGAACGAGATCGCGGATACAAGCGGCAGAGATGGGTTTTCTCTGCAGGGTGGCTGGCGTCTCCCTTAGGGATAAGGTGAGAAGTTCAGTCATCCGGGAGGGACTCGGAGTTGAACCGCTCCTCCTTCGCGTTGAAAGGAGCCAGTTGAGGTGGTTCGGGCACCTAGTAAGGATGCCACCTGGGCGCCTCCCTAGGGAGGTGTTCCAGGCACGTCCAGCTGGGAAGAGACCGAGGGGTAGACCTAGGACCAGGAGGAGGGATTATATCTCTTCTCTGGCCTGGGAGCGCCTTGGGATCCCCCAGTCAGAGCTGGTTGATGAGGCCAGGGAAAGGAACGTTTGGGGCTCTCTGCTGGAACTGCTACCTCCGCCACCCGACCACGGATAAGCAGGAGAAGATGGATGGATGTATATATTATATATATATATCTGTTTTAAACTTTTTTTAAATGTCTTTCTTTCAGTTGCATTGTTAAAAGCATTTATTGTGTATTTAATGTGTATCAGTAGTCATCTCTAAAGAAGAGGAACACAGGTTATTTATATGCATTTAAACAGGTGTGTTGAAGCACACTTAATTACAGGTTTCAGCGTGATAACCCAACATTACATACACCGTGCCCGGCTTTATTTTAACCGTGGTGAAATGACACAGGATGCATAAACCTGTGATTACGTAGCCTACGGGTCTACTTTTAGTCTGAAATCACACACTGACACACAGACTGACACACACACTGACACACACCTCTGCAGGTAACACACGAGAAGAGGTGGCAAAGTACCCACATCCTTTACTCAGAAGTACAGATAATCGTGTTTAAAAACTAAACTTCTTTACTCAAGTAAAAGTAAAGAGGCTTTGAAATTAAAGGTCCCATGTCGTGGC
>JAAKFY010000012.1:3431612-3491612 GCA_011823955.1 Dissostichus mawsoni
TGTTCTGACGTCAGAAACGAGGAGCTCCGCCTATATGGCCAACTCTCCACCTATCAGGAGGAGACGGCCACGGCCATTGCCGCTCGAAAGCGCTGGAGACGCTGTAGTACATAAGCCAGGCCTGTAGGTGGCGCTGTAGTACATATGCCAGGCTTGTAGGTGGCGCTGTAGTACATATGCCAGGCTTGTAGGTGGCGCTGTAGTACATATGCCAGGCCTGTAGGTGGCGCTGTAGTACATAAGCCAGGCCTGTAGGTGGCGCTGTAGTACATAAGCCAGGCCTGTAGGTGGCGCTGTAGTACATAAGCCAGGCCTGTAGGTGGCGCTGTAGTACATAAGCCAGGCCTGTAGGTGGCGCTGTAGTACATATGCCAGGCCTGTAGGTGGCGCTGTAGTACATAAGCCAGGCCTGTAGGTGGCGCTGTAGTACATATGCCAGGCCTGTAGGTGGCGCTGTAGTACATAAGCCAGGCCTGTAGGTGGCGCTGTAGTACATATGCCAGGCCTGTAGGTGGTGCTGTAGTACATAAGCCAGGCCTGTAGGTGGCGCTGTAGTACATAAGCCAGGCCTGTAGGTGGCGCTGTAGTACATATGCCAGGCCTGTAGGTGGCGCTGTAGTACATATGCCAGGCCTGTAGGTGGCGCTGTAGTACATAAGCCAGGCCTGTAGGTGGCGCTGTAGTACATACGCCAGGCCTGTAGGTGGCGCTGTAGTACATAAGCCAGGCCTGTAGGTGGCGCTGTAGTCTGCCACAAAAGCAGCGAAGAAGACTTCTCAGAATCAGCAGGGCTAAAACAGAGCAAATAGAGCGAAATGAGGCGTGGCTAAAATCCATGATCTGTTTGGTATTTTGAAAAACAAACTTCACAGACATGTTTTATATAGGTATGGCCCTACAATATATTATTCAAATATAGCATGATAGGTCCACTTTAAGTAAGAAACCTGTGTGAGGAAGTTGGCGGAAACCTTGGTTATTTGTTAGGGTTGTGTTTATTTTCTTTAACGCATTAAGGTTTAAGTGTTGAACTAAGACTCTACAAAGGCTGAATGATGGGAGATTTTAAATGTGTCAGTTTCCCTTTCAGAATAAAAGCCTCTGTCTTCTCTCTCTCCTCCCGGCTCTGTGTGGACTCTGGTGTCACTGAGTGCGTTTCCATTATTCAGAATTTAGAAGTGTTCTGCTCATTTGCTTTTAATGAGAGACCCAGATATAATTAGATAGACGCAGGAACAGAATCCGTGACACTGATCCACGTAGAAAACCGAATGAATGACGGGTTTTTGTTTGTTTTGTTCAGAAGGTTTTATGTTAATAAAATATGTGTCATCTCATCGTGATGATTGACACATGGAGGGGAATATAAAGTGTCTGCATCACATGATATGAAATAAACACATAACGATGGCTTATTCACCAATATGCATATGTTGCATGAGATCACACAGTCTGCAGGTGTTTAGGGTAATATATATATCTATATATATTATTTATATATATATAATATGTGGTTATGTATTCTGAAGCCAGTCGTGTGAATATTCTGAATTAAACGGAGAGTAAGGGGATTACTCTCCGCTATAAATTGAATGTAGGGTAGACAAATAGAGCTCCTAATAATCTGAATTCATATTCAGAAAGGTGACCGAGGGAGGATTTCTTAAACTGCACGTTCTTCCTCACAGTGAGACTGCAGACCTTATTGCTCTGGTTAGGACGCGAAAATTCATCAAATCATTTTGGTTCATGATCTGAATTTATGGAGCGAAGAACTGAATAAATATCCAGTTAGGAGCCTTAATGCAGAGAAATAATTGAACATATGCACATGTACATGTTTGCAAGAGGTTATATGAATAGCTAGCATGATTGTTTAAGGGTAAAGAGCAAAGGTTAGTAAAAAATCAACACCATAACTAAACGACATCACGCCCAACATTAGCCGCCTTTAGCTTAGCGGTGGTGACGTGAAGTCATGTGACCGTGCTGTAGTTCCTTTATAGCCCAACATTAGCCGCCTTTAGTTTAGCGGTGGTGACGTGAAGTCATGTGACCGTGCTGTAGTTCCTTTATAGCCCAACGTTAGCCACCTTTAGCTTAGCGTTGGTGACGTGAAGTCATGTGACCGTGCTGTAGTTCCTTTATAGCCCAACATTAGCCTCCTTTAGCTTAGCGGTGGTGACGTGAAGTCATGTGACCGTGCTGTAGTTCCTTTATAGCCCAACATTAGCCTCCTTTAGCTTAGCGGTGGTGACGTGAAGTCATGTGACCGTGCTGTAGTTCCTTTATAGCCCAACATTAGCCGTCTTTAGCTTAGCGGTGTTGACGTGAAGTCATGTGAACGTGCTGTAGTTCCTGTATAGCCCAACATTAGCCTCCTTTAGCTTAGCGGTGGTGACGTGAAGTCATGTGACCGTGCTGTAGTTCCTTTATAGCCCAACATTAGCCTCCTTTAGCTTAGCGGTGTTGACGTGAAGTCATGTGAACGTGCTGTAGTTCCTGTATAGCCCAACATTAGCCTCCTTTAGCTTAGCGGTGGTGACGTGAAGTCATGTGACCGTGCTGTAGTTCCTTTATAGCCCAACATTAGCCTCCTTTAGCTTAGCGGTGTTGACGTGAAGTCATGTGAACGTGCTGTAGTTCCTTTATAGCCCAACATTAGCCACCTTTAGCTTAGCGGTGGTGACGTGAAGTCATGTGACCGTGCTGTAGTTCCTTTATAGGCCAACATTAGCCACCTTTAGCTTAGCGGTGGTGACGTGAATTCATGTGACCGTGCTGTAGTTCCTTTATAGCCCAACATTAGCCTCCTTTAGCTTAGCGGTGGTGACGTGAAGTCATGTGACCGTGCTGTAGTTCCTTTAGCCCAACATTAGCCTCCTTTAGCTTAGAGTGGTGACGTGAAGTCATGTGACCGTGCTGTAGTTCCTTTATAGCCCAACGTTAGCCTCCTTTAGCTTAGCGGTGGTGACGTGAAGTCATGTGACCGTGCAGTAGTTCCTTTATAGCCCAACAATATATTTTTACTTCAGAAATCATAAATTGGTGTTAATATGTGGAGATTATCCCGCTGACCTAAACGTGTAAATATCATAAACGTTTGTTTGACACAGAGATTATAATCCAAAATCACATTGATAAATCCCATTGGACCAGGGAGATGATGCCTTCAGGGACCAACACAGAAATACCACATCTCTGCGCCATGTGTTAATATGTTGAGGTCATTTGACTTTTGATATGTATGATTTCTATCTTCTGAGGAAGTCCAGAACAAATGTTCTTACTGGGAGGGTAAAAGGAAAACTCATGGTATCTCACCCAAGCTACATCTGCGCTGAAAAACAAAACCACGTAAATCCAAACCCTGCCATGATTTCTCTGTTTTTGATAACCTCACAGACACTCAGTGTTCCTGCAGCCCTGAGAAAAGATCCAGGACATGTGAAAAATAGATGTTATGAAGCCTACATCTAAATATGTATTCCTCCGCTGGTAGGAAAGTTGCGTGTCCGATTGCCGGAGCGTCTCCGGAGGCAGAGCAACATTACAGAGTGTTCGGTCATGCTCCAGTTTCTCAGATATGTATTTAACATGCTGTTGTACTGAAGTGCAGCTCAGAGGACACACACTTCTCTCTTTTCCATATAACCTCTTTATATAACCTGCTGTCAGGAGTCACTTACTCCTCACCTGTCACACTACAAATCCACTTCCTAAAAACTGTATTTCCATTTCATTTCAATGCATTGGTTGGACACATTTCAGGCATCTATAGCTGTTACGTTATTGTCAGAACAAGATGATTAATGACAAATGGCATCAATTTCAAAATTAAAAACAAATTAAGAGTAGAGTAAGCTTTGAGAAAGTATTTCATGTGACTGAAAGAAAACAATGTGTGTGTGTGTGTGTGTGTGTTTGTGTGTGTGTGTGTGTGTTTTTGTGTGTGTGTGTGTGTGTGTGTGTGTGTGTGTGTGTGTGTGTGTGTGTGTGTGTGTGTGTGTGTGTGTGTGTGTGTGTGTGTGTGTGTGTGTGTGTGTGTGTGTGTGTGTGTGTGTGTGTGTGTGTGTGTGTGTGTGTGGTGTGTAATCTCCCAGGTCGGTCATTAGTGGAAACTAGGGCTCGTTACTGGAGATGTCTCGTTACAGAGTAAGGGGAAATATTTTATTCATGTTTCATCTCACGAAAGTTAATCACATCAACTAGCACCACTGCACACACATCCATGACCCACTTACACACTTACACACTTACACACACACACACGCACACACACACATACACAGGCGCGCACGATGGCGGCTGATTTTGTTTCCGTTTTGCCAATTATAACAATTCAATTACAGCTGCTAGGTAAACCAATCATGAGAAAGCTTGACGCTAAATTGAAGAAGAATGAAATGCCTGCAGAGAAAGACATTAGCGTTTAGCTGCACACGTGCAATCAGAAACATTAAGGGATGTTCAAAGGAACGAGGGGGGAAGCTGTAGGTGAATAAGAAGGAAAGCTGGGGATAATTGATATTACTTTATATATAGGCCTACAGCTGCATCATTTCTATTACTTTACACAGCTGCTATCTTAACCGTCATATCAAATCACACGTCAAAGCTTATTCATTATACTATTAGCTGTTAGATGTAAGTTGTTGGTTGTTAGCTGTTAGTTTTTAGCCGTTAGCTGTTAGTTGTTAGCTCATAGTTGTTAGCGTTAGTTGTTAGCTGTTAGTTTTTAGCCGTTAGCTGTTAGTTGTTAGCTCAAAGTTGTTAGCCGTTAGCTGTTAGTTGTTAGCTCAAAGTTGTTAGCTGTTAGCGTTAGTTGTTAGCTGTTACCCGTTAGATGTTAGGTGTTAGCTGTTTGTTAGTTGTTAGTGGTTAGCCGTTAGCTGTTAGTTGTTAGCTGTTAGCTGTTACCCGTTAGATGTTAGCTGTTATTAGTTTGTTAGCCGTAGTTGTTAGCCGTTAGCTGTTAGTGGTTAGCCGTTAGCTGTTAGCTGTTACCCTTAGATGTTAGCTGTTATTAGTTGATAGCCGTTAGTTCTTAGCCGTTAGCTGTTAGTTGTTAGCTGTTAGCTGTTACCCGTTAGATGTTAGCTGTTATTAGTTGTTAGCCGTTAGTTCTTAGCCGTTAGCTGTTAGTTGTTAGCTGTTAGTTGTTAGCTGTTTGTTCAACCCATGAGTCTCACGGCATTTCGTGTTATAGTCACGAAATTAATCTATTGATTCGTATTCACCAACACGATTTCCCCATTTTTTTCGTGTCACACAGAACGATTTTAGAACAATGTATTTCTATTGGTCGTGTGTTTCGTGCTGCACCAAACAGCAACAAATTAGAAGGGAAAAAAGTAAAAAAAGACAGATTTCAGTATTCTGAGGCTTTGAGCCCCATTTCAAAAAGTCAGACATTATAGAATTTAAAATAAAAACAATAATCGTGGCTTGATATTAAGTAAGAAAATGTTTTTATGAACCACACAGCTTCCGGTCTTCCAAGACCCGACCGGACAAAAAGACGTGGTGCAGGCACGAAACACACGACCAATAGAAATACATTGCTTTTAAAATCGTTCTGTGTGACACGAAAAAAGGGAAATCGTGTTGGTGAACACGAATCAATAGATTACATTCATTTTGTGAATATTACACGAAATGCCGTGAGACTGGGTTGGTTTGTTAGCTGTTAGCTGATGGTTAGTTGTTAGCAGTGAGCCCTGCTTGTGAATGCTAATGCTGGTTGCATTGAGTTCAATCATGAAGTGTTCAAGCTCTATTCAGGACTATTTGTCGTGGGTAAATTATTGCAGGTCCCTGATTCGTTTTTGGTGAGAAACTTGATAAATGCAGATGATTTCAAAGCAATATAAAATGTATAGTATAGAGAATTATGACCTGTTTAACTTCCTAACAAAAACCAGTATGCTAGCGGTGATAAAGGAGAGTATGATGAAGGAAATGTGATTTTATGTTTCGTTGTTTCGATGCAGTCTTTTTCATTCAACACATTCTTCACATAAAGCAGCTTCTCCCAAATGAACTCTATTTTCAAGTCAAAATGTAAAAACTTTTATAAGAGTTTAGAGCTTCATTTATCTCTCCGGCTTTCTGCGGAAATGTGCCTCCGCACTTATCATTAACTGAGTCATTCCTGCAGAGAAAACACACTCCATTCAGCCAAATATTAATTTCCTGAAGCTCATAGTTATCAGCTCATACATCTCTCTGAGGAGCCAAAACCTGATGCACATACCTAATGAGCACACACACCACACACACACACACACACACACACACACACACACACACACACACACACACACACACACACACACACACACAGATAAGAGACTACATTTATTCTGATTATTGAGTCCACATGTTCCTTTTCTCTCCTCATTACTGCAGTGTAACTAAAAGGGGAGAAGCACTGAGCCTTGGGAGGACTCAGTCTCATCAAGAGATCCCTTATGTATTTATGCAGGAGCACACACACACACACACTCACGCACACACAGACACACACACCACACTCACACACACACACACACTCACACACAATGTGGCACCTACATGTAAACACATATGCCACCACAGTGCCCCGGACAATTCCTCTGGCCTTTACTGCCTTTGTGTGTGTGTGTGTGTGTGTGTGTGTGTGGTGTTGTGTGTGTGTGTGTGTGTGTGTGTGTGTGTGTGTGTGTGTGTGTGTGTGTGTGTGTGTGTGTGTGTGTGTGTGTGTGTCCTTGAGCACCTCGTAGTGTGTCCTCTCTGTAAAGTATCCATATCTAAATGGAGAATTCTTTTCCTGCAGGTTCTTTAGAAAAGCTTTGTGTCTGCACACACACACACACACACACACACACACACACACACACACACACACAACACACACACACACACACACACACACACACACATTGGCCGATGGATAGGTTTTGCAGAATCAGAAATATTATCATCTTCAGTCCACACGTTCTTCTTCCTTGTCAAAACCTGGCGCCTACATTACCCACAATGCAACCCTTGTGTGTAGATCTGTACATCTTTTTTTAATGCTATTTTATTTCTATTGAGATGTTTACATTTTGGAATGTTTATTTTTTAAATTGTTATCGTACAATGCCATGTCTGTTTATGCTGCTGCAACGCAAACATTTCTCAAATTGGGATCAATAAAGTACTTCTTATCTTAAGTAATCTTTTCTGCAGACAGTAAAGGATTGAAATAACTTTCAAACAGCTGCACGATATCTTTCTGACAGATGGAATCACACTGAGTTTCCCTCAGTAACATTTACACACATGAAGCTAAAGGGCTCTGCATGACTCAGCAGCGTTTACACTTTACACTTAACCTTTAAAGTATGTTTTCTAACCTCTGCATTTTAGAGATGCATTAGCTTTCAGACACACACAATGACGTTGTTCAAAATACAACGGCTCAAACAGTCAAACGCTGGGTTACGGTTCATCATCTGTGTGCAGAAATAAGAGAAGAGCGACTAATGGAGTGCAGAGTAACAGGAAGAAGAGATGGTAATGATCTTTTTAAAGTTCTGAGGTTAACATGGCTCCATTATCAGCAGGAACAGGTGAGAGGGTGAACCATGACTCAGCACAATGGGACTCTTTAAAGTAGGTGTGAGGTCTCTTCAACCTCCATTGGCTCCCGGTCAAGTCCCGCATCACTTACAAACTCCTCCTCCTCACCTACAAGTCCCTCCATGCCCTCTCCCCTCAGTCCCTCACAGATCTCCTCCACCCATACATCCCGTCCCGCACCCTTCGATCCTCAGACTCTGGCCTGCTCTCCATTCCACCTTCACGCCTCCGCACCTTCGGGGGCCGTGCCTTCAGTGTCGCTGCCCCACCCTCTGGAACTCCCTCCCTGCAGTAATCCGCAACGCCCCTTCTCTCAACATCTTCACCTCAACCCTTAAAACTCATCAGTTCAACATCGCCTTCCAACAATAACTCACTTCCCCCCCAACTTACACTTCCATTTCTGCCCCTGTTTTATGTTTATGTTTTAAGTCTTGTCCTTGTATGTATTTTTTGTAAAGCGACCTTGAGGTTATCAAAGGCGCTATATAAATTCAAGTTATTATTATTATTGTTATTAGAGACACTACATACTGATATACACCTGAACACCAGCAGGAGAGGACTCTTTAAAGTAGAGACACTACATACTGATATACACCTGAACACCAGCAGGAGAGGACTCTTTAAAGTAGAGACACTACATACTGATATACACCTGAACATCAGCAGGAGAGGACTCTTTAAAGTAGAGACACTACATACTGATATACACCTGAACACCAGCAGGAGAGGACTCTTTAAAGTAGAGACACTACATACTGATATACACCTGAACATCAGCAGGAGAGGACTCTTTAAAGTAGAGACACTACATACTGATATACACCTGAATATCAGCAGGAGAGGACTCTTTAAAGTAGAGACACTACATACTGATATACACCTGAACATCAGCAGGAGAGGACTCTTTAAAGTAGACACACTACATACTGATATACACCTGAACATCAGCAGAAGAGGAACTCTTTAAAGCAGAGACACTACATATACACCTGAACATCAGCAGGAGAGGACTCTTTAAAGTAGAGACACTACATACTGATATACACCTGAGCATCAGCAGGAGAGGACTCTTTAAAGTAGACACACTACATACTGATATACACCTGAACATCAGCAGAAGAGGAACTCTTTAAAGTAGAGACACTACATATACACCTGAACATCAGCAGGAGAGGACTCTTTAAAGTAGAGACACTACATACTGATATACACCTGAACATCAGCAGGAGAGGACTCTTTAAAGTAGAGACACTACATACTGATATACACCTGAACATCAGCAGGAGAGGACTCTTTAAAGTAGAGACACTACATACTGATATACACCTGAACATTAGCAGGAGAGGACTCTTTAAAGTAGAGACACTACATACTGATATACACCTGAACATTAGCAGGAGAGGACTCTTTAAAGTAGAGACACTACATACTGATATACACCTGAACATCAGCAGGAGAGGACTCTTTAAAGTAGAGTTGGGTTTTGTCTTAAAGGAGCCCTATTATGCGAAACAACCTGCTGAGCTGGACTCAGAGTAAACCTGTGTGAGATCAATTGGAGTCAAACGTAACATGTTCCTGGTTGATCTCCTGATAAAGGTATCAAACAAACCGGTGCTCTGTGTAACTGAGGCTGAATCGTTGATATGTTTCCTCGGGCGAGGCATTGATCACGGCGTTATCACAGATCAGAAACGAATAGCGGCTGCTGGGAGAGGAATGAGAGAGCACAAAACGGCCATGAGAAAGATTTCATATCGCTCCTCTCCTGAGTACCCGTGCACCCTGCCAAGCAAAGAAGTATATTTATTCTAAAATTAACACAATGATCTATTCAGAAACTCAATTTTAACTCAATTAAAGCCTCTCCCTGTCGGTCATGCCTTTGTTGCAGTAATTGTCAGTCTCTACTTCTCAGGATGGAGTTTCTTTGAACATGAATCGCTGCAGCTGAGCGAGGGGGAACATTTTAATTCAGCCACACAAGGGGAAGAGAAACCATGACAGAGGAGCAGGTAGGAGTGTGTTGGAATGCCGGCAGCCACACACACACACACACAAATACACACACACACACACAAACACACACATATAACAGGGGAACACACACACACACACACACACAGTTGCAGAGGAAAGCGAGACTATGCAAATCGTACAAGCTAATGAATTTCTGAATTCCAGCCCTGGCTCCTGTGATGGTAATGAGCTTATTTTGGCAAGAGCTCACAGAGGAGAGAGGGAATGAACAAATTCATGCATGCACAAACACACACACACACACACACACACACACACACACACACACACACACACACACACACACACATACACATACACACACACACACACACGGGATCTAAGCCAAACACAATCTCCTGCTGACAGTAGCTCATCAAACCTCCTCAATCTTCCTCTCCCTCGTTGTCGCTCGTCTCTTTCAGGCTGCTGTCCTGCGTGATGTAGACCTGTTAGCACGTGTAGGAGAGGTACACGGAGAAAGATAATAGCAGAAACCAGCAGCTTCATTTATCAACACCGTGTTCCCACGGCCTCATTTCATCAATATTTAAGCAGGCCCCAGTGACCCTGCTGTTCAACATCCCAGAATCCATCTCAATTTGGCCTCGCTAAATGATATTCCCATACGAAAGAAACTGCATCCTCTATCAAGGTTTCTCATCCCCGGAGCGCTTTGTTGTGAATTAGAAAAACAAAACACAACAAAACACTAGCTGCATATTTGGGACAGGCCGTTTTTAAATATCAGCAGGAGAGGACTCTTTAAAGTAGAGACACTACATACTGATATACACCTGAACATCAGCAGGAGAGGACTCTTTAAAGTAGAGACACTACATACTGATATAAACCTGAACATCAGCAGGAGAGGACTCTTTAAAGTAGAGACACTACATACTGATATACACCTGAACATCAGCAGGAGAGGACTCTTTAAAGTAGAGACACTACATACTGATATACACCTGAACATCAGCAGGAGAGGACTCTTTAAAGTAGAGACACTACATACTGATATACACCTGTTCCTATTCAACTCGTATACAAGATATTGATTTTCTCTTCAAAGTATCTGAGAGTCTGAACAATGTGAAAACCTTCAAACTGTTCAGACTCCTGTTAAACATTCACAAGGAAGAATATTTTGCACCATGAATGCCCGACATTAAAGCCAACAGACATAATGCTCTGCCTCTCTCACACACACACACACACACACACACACACACACACACACACACACACACACACACACACACACAACACACACACATCAAGGACATGCAGTAGTTCATCCAGTTGATAAGACTTGTGGTGGTAACCTCGCGAGATGAAGTATTAAAGAGAAACTCATTCACTGTTTCTATTCTGACACCCACATCCTTCAGTGTGTGTGTGTGTGTGTGTGTGTTGTGTGTGTGTGGTGTGTGTGTGTGTGTGTGTGTGTGTGTGTGTGTGTGTGTGTGTGTGTGTGTGTGTGTGTGTGCGTGTGTGTGTTATACAATCTACAAGAAAGCAAGCACTGTAGGTGTGTGTAGCAGAAGTACTCAGATCTTTAAATGAAGTAAAAGTACAAATACTCTGTTCTGTAGTGACGTTCTTCAGCGATGATGCTGCTGTTAAAGTGGTGCATTTTTTACTTTTGTTTAGATTTATAGTTTACAGGACTGCGCTGCAAATGCACACAACGGAGACCAGGGGACACTAAAGAGTGACGCACACAGCAAAGAGTGACGCACACAACGGAGACCAGGGGACACTAAAGAGTGACGCACACAGCTGGGAGACCAGGGGACACTAAAGACTGACGCACACAGCTTGGAGACCAGGGACACTAAAGAGTGACGCACACAGCTTGGAGACCAGGGGACACTAAAAGTGACGCCACACAGCTGGGAGACCAGGGGACACTAAAGAGTGACGCACACAGCTGGGAGACCAGGGGACATTAAAGACTGACGCACACAGCTTGGAGACCAGGGGACACTAAAGAGTGACGCACACAGCTTGGAGACCAGGGGACACTAAAAAGTGACGCACACAGCTGGGAGACCAGGGGACACTAAAGAGTGACGCACACAGCTGGGAGACCAGGGGACACTAAAGAGTGACGCACACAGCTGGGAGACCAGGGACATTAAAGAGTGACGCAAACAGCTGGGAGACCAGGGGACACTAAAGAGTGACGCACACAGCTGGGAGACCAGGGGACACTAAAGAGTGACGCACACAGCTTGGAGACCAGGGGACACTAAAGAGTGACGCACACAGCTGGGAGACCAGGGGACACTAAAGAGTGACGCACACAGCTGGGAGACCAGGGGACACTAAAGAGTGACGCACACAGCTGGGAGACCAGGGGACACTAAAGAGTGACGCACACAGCTAGGAGACCAGGGGACACTAAAAGTGACACACACAGCTGGAGACCAGGGGACACTAAAAAGTGACGCACACAGCTGGGAGACCAGGGGACACTAAAGAGTGACGCACACAGCTGGGAGACCAGGGGACACTAAAAAGTGATGCACACAGCTGGGAGACCAGGGGACACTAAAGAGTGACGCACACAGCTGGGAGACCAGGGGACACTAAAAAGTGAGCACACAGCTGGAGACCAGGGGACACTAAAGAGTGACACACACAGCTGGGAGACCAGGGGACACTAAAAGTGACGCACACAGCTGGGAGACCAGGGGACACTAAAGAGTGACGCACACAGCTGGGAGACCAGGGACACTAAAGAGTGACGCACACAGCTGGAGCGCTTGGTGACGTTCAGGATTATAAGTAAGGGATCATGTGCAGCCTGTCGGGTGTTCTTTTCCCCATAATGACCAAGTCGCTGCACATTATCCCGCTTATCACACGGCCACATTCTCAACAAAGTAACGATATGACTCCCAATATAAATTGAAATGCGTTTATAGATTTAGAAAATAGTCCGTTGTTACCGTTTGAACTACGTAGCAACGGCAGGAACTGCTTCGATAGCGTTTTTGAGGATGTTTTTGATTACAGATTTGAAAACATCGTTGCTTGCTTTAAAAGTAGCACAATTCATGATGTCAGAGCTTGGGAAGTATCTAGATATCCCTGCCCTGATGCAAAGGAACCGCACACTAAATATGTGTCGCCGTCTGATGTCTGTCTGGACCGCTGCGTAAAAAGGAGGGTTTCTGCCCCGTTACTTCTCCGCTGTTTTCTTGTCGCTCTTGTCTTGTCCCAGTTTGAAAAAGCCAAACTGTAAACAGTTAAATCGAGCGGACTTCTTTCTGCAGATGTGAGCGTCCTTAACAACGGTCAATAAATCCTTGACAGCGGTCTGTCTGTTCTGGATTAACAACGTGTCACGCGTTCTGAATTGACCAATCAGAATCGAGTATTCAACTAAACCATGTAATAAAGCTGAACAACTGTCTCTGTTGTTGGAAACTTACATAAAATGTTTTATTATTTTAACAATGTGATCACATGACTCCTTCTGATGTTACTGCAGATCTGCTGTAAGCTAGCTAGCTAACGTAGCTAACCTAGTCATTTCAGATATACTGACAAACTCTTTTATGAGACAGACTAACTCTGCAACAGAGACAGTGTTTTCTAAATGCTGAAGATGTGTCCTTTACATTCATAAAAGTATTTTAATTTGTCGTACACTCAAAACAGCACGTCTTTACTTCCTGTTGCTATTCACCGCGTCACACTTTCACTTTAATTACCTCTGTGATGACAGGAAACACGCTGAGTCTGTTTGTGTGTTGTGTGTGTGTGGTGTGTGTGTGTGTGTGTGTGTGTGTGTGTGTGGTGTGTGTGTGTGTGTGTGTGTGTGTTGTGTGTGTGTGTGTGTGTGTGTGTGTGTGTGGAGGGGAAGTGATTAAGCACATAATCCTGTCTGACAGAAGAAAGAAAACAGACACAGCTTTAAATCTCTGATAAGGACAGGAACCCTGATATGGGGACGACATGCTGTGTAACATCTGGAAATACATGTTGTTGCTTTTCAGGTTTGCATTTCCCTTAAATTGAGTAGAGATTTTAACGTTTTATTTCTAACAGCAAATTAGACCATCAGGAGTTGAAAAGTATCCGCTTTCGGCTTCATTGTGGATCCTGAAAATGTCAGAAATGGGTTCAGCATCCTGAAGAAACCCTAAAACCACTCCAATATTATCCAAATTGCAGATGTTAATCTGTTGAAGGCTGCAGGAATGAGTCCTAAAACACTGGCATGAGTCAGCATTATTGTTCCTGAAACCCTTGTATGAATCAGCAGCAGTGAGATCTAAAATCTTAACTTGACTTAGCATTATGAGTCTTTAAATCCTGACATGAGTCCAAGTTATGAGTCTATAAACCCTGACATGAGTCCAAGTTATGAGTCTTTAAACCCTGACATGAGTCCAAGTTATGAGTCTTTAAACCCTGACATGAGTCCAAGTTATGAGTCCTTAAACCCTGACATGAGTCCAAGTTATGAGTCCTTAAACCCTGACATGAGTCCAAGTTATGAGTCTTTAAACCCTGACATGAGTCTGCATTATGATTCCTTAAACCCTGACATGAGTCCAAGTTATGAGTCCTTAAACCCTGACATGAGTCCAAGTTATGAGTCCTTAAACCCTGACATGAGTCCAAGTTATGAGTCATTAAACCCTGACATGAGTCCAAGTTATGAGTCCTTAAACCCTGACATGAGTCCAAGTTATGAGTCATTAAACCCTGACATGAGTCCAAGTTATGAGTCCTTAAACCCTGACATGAGTCCAAGTTATGAGTCATTAAACCCTGACATGAGTCCAAGTTATGAGTCCTTAAACCTTAACATGACTTAGCATTATGAGACTTTAAACCCTGACATGACTCAATCAGTCGGAGGTTTGATTGGCGGTTGATGGAGGCGGAGCTTCAGGAAGAGGCGGGTCTTTCTTCATCTCTCTGCACAGAATGACTGCTAATGAGTCGTGTTACCCACAAGTTGAACTCCCTCCGCTGACATGTGCAGAAAAAGAGGCAATTACTGAGTTACTGAAACCCCGAGACGGAGAGCGAGCAGAGATTATCTCGTCCTTCGTTAGCGCCGAACATCCTTCAGAGAGAGGATGCATCTTTTATGTGTCTCAGAGCAGTTTGATTTCAACACGTTCATCCAGAGGCGCGGGAAAGTAATTTGGGTGGGGGTGCTGAGGTGCTGTCCGATGTGCTAATTACGCACCAACGGGGGGGGTGGCAAAACCACACACACACAGCATAACAATGGACTCCAGTGAACACTATTACAGGCACTATACAGGTCCCTCGATCCCTCGCTTTACCCCTCGCTATCGCGTGAAGGGTCTGCTTTATGTGCTCCGCACAGTAACCCTGCTGCGAGGCTTCATGAGCGTGCTCACTAACCCCCCCCCCCCCCGTTCATAAAGTCAAGTACCCCTCAAAAGGTCCGGTTTATTTCATTTTAAGGATGCGCACCAAGCAACATCTCCAGGTGCTCCTTTGAGAACCAGGGCAAACAAGTTATGTGCACCCCTGACTATAGAGCACGCACAAATCACTAGCACACACACTACAAAGATGTAAAATATTATTTTACCAACAATGTGGAATTTATTGGCTGCATATTACACAGATTATGCACGGCTGCAGCAGCAATAACCATAAAATAATAATTAAAATACCACAAATGATATTGACCAGTATACAGATTATGCACATGATTTTGCAGATTTTGCGTTTTTAGAGAGAAAAAATTCCGAGATACGTTTTTGCGCCATGTCAGTTACTTGTATAAATGTCCTGACAGGGGAGCTCCGCACCGCCTGCCTGCCGCTAGGGGGTGCTGCAGCGCCCTCAGCACCCCCTTCCCGCGCCCCTGGTTCATCTCACTTTCCTGCAACGTGGGTCCTGTTTTATATCGTTTTATAATCTGTTAAAATAGTATTGGAACTGGTAATCAGAGTTTAGGTGCAATTTACGTTTCACTTGGTTTTCTAATGCGGCTTTTTGGAGGTCGGATCACAAGTCGATATCGCTCAAAACACTGTTTAGCCGTATGTTGAATACACTGAATACTAATACTAACAAAAACAAGCATTAAATGTCCTCTTTAAGAATTCAGGGTAAAAAATTACGGATGTGAAAATGATTGTTTTACAGGTGAATCATTACTTTGACTTTGGAGAAACTTACATGAAATACATCGTTGAATGCAACCACTTTTCCAGGAGCTTTTTGGGTGTAACATGATTCTGACCAATCAGAAACCAGCACCAATTTAAGCCTCTGTACCCATCTCTGGAAATAATCAGATAAGATCGACACGTCATTTTAGAAGTGAAAACAGGATGGGACGCAGTAGAAATGTGAAATTACTCCACGTTTATTGCCTCTCTTAGTGAATTCCCCTCAGAGACGTTAAAACACTCGAGGGTGTTCGGTATATCTTGGAACCTTTTTAGAGCCGTCTGTGTTTCAGAGGAGCTGCGGATCTAATGAACGTCAGCGGAGAGAAAATGACCTCCGCCTGCGAAACACGGAGAGGTTAACCGGGAGGAACTGGTTTTAGATTGGAGTGATTTGCGTGTTTCAGCACTGCTGCAATAATTCAATTACTGAGAAAAAATCAGACCGGACTGATGCAATTCAACACACACACATACAAAGCCATGTTAGGGAGACTTCCATCCTACATCTGCTCCCTGATCTCACGGAGAACTGTAAGCGGCTACTGCCTGAGATCTGCTTTTAGATGCGCAGCTCCTCTGTCTTGGAACAGTCTGCAATTGAAATGGAAACTGAGCAATCTGGTGCCACTAAATGTTTTTAAAGCTCGGTTGGATGCTACTCAGTCGGATGCTGTTGGAACCGGTTCATGTGGATAGTTCTGTACATTCTAATCCCTGTAATGATGCTGTATGATGTCCTTTGGTTGTTCGGTTGTTTTATGTTTTCATGTGGAACCTACTTGAGCAGGTCTCCCTTGAAAAAGAGATCTATGATCTCAATGGGATACACCTGGATAAATAAAGGCTTGAAATGAAATGACACACACACACACACACAAACACACACACACACACACACACACACACACACAGGATAAGATATCAAACACACGCCGGTTAAACCACATCAATTACATTCTCCACCTGAGGGAGGGGGGGGGTAAAGGTGTGTGTGTGTGTGTGTGTGTGTGTGTGTGTGTGTGTGTGTGTGTGTGTGTGTGTGTGTGTGTGTGTGTGTGGTGTGTGTGTGTGTGTGTGTGTGTGTGTTAGATTGATCAGTTAGACAATAGGGTGGCGATTGTGGATAATAACACAGCTTTCAACTTCCTCTCAACTTCCTCCTCTTCCTCTCCTCTTCGTCCTCTTCCTCCTCCTCTTCCTCCTCTTCCTCCTCTTCCTCCTCTTCCTCCTCTTCCTCTCCTCTTCCTCCTCTTCCTCCTCCTCTTCCTCCTCGTCCTCCTCTTCCTCCTCTTCCTCTCCTCTTCCTCCTCTTCCTCCTCCTCTTCCTCCTCTTCCTCCTCCCCTCATCTCCATTATATCTGACAGTCTGACAGGTGGATTCTCACAATGATACCCATTTACAGCCGAGTGCTCCTGATTTCTTCCGATTGTCAGTATTGGCTGTTAATAAGCACCGTGCTGCTGCAAAAACGTGTGTGTGTGTGTGTGTGTGTGTGTGTGTGTGTGTGTGTGTGTGTGTGTGTGTGTGTGTTGTACATGCACGCATTTTAACTTTGCACGTGATGTATAAATATGACATTTAGTGCTGCAGTTGTGATAGAGATGGACGATGTAACATACACATATTACTCTTTTTTTAAATGTGTATACATAAGAAAATATTCAATTCACACACACACACACACACACACACACCACCACACACACACACACACAAACTACACACAAACACACACACACAAACACACACCACACAACACAAACATACACACACAAACACACACACAACAAAAACATACACAGACACACAAACAAACACACACACACACACACACACAAACATACACACACAAACACACACACACATACAAACACACACACACACACAAACATACACACACAAACACCACACACACAAACATACACACAACCACACACACCACACACACACACACACACACAAACCCACACACACACCACACAACACACACACCCAACACACACACACACACCACACACACACACAACACACAAACAAACACACACACCACAACACACCAAACACACCACACAAACATACACACCAAACATACAGACAACACCACACACAACATACACACACAAACATACAGACACACACACACACAAACATACACACACAAACATACACCACAACAACACCACACAACACACACACACCAAACACACACACACAAAACACACACACACACAACACTACACACACACACACACACAACATACACACACACACACGCACACACACACTTTGTCCTTGAAGCCAGGAATAGCATGAGCCGGCCAGCCTGCAGGGAGGAGAGACAGATCTAAACTTCTCGTCCTGAAGGAGACGTCCACCTGCTCGAACGATGAGACAGAAATAAAAAGACGAACACGAGACGATTTCAATATTTAAATAAAGTCTGCAGCCGCCAGTCTGACCTTGAAGCGTTTAAAGTTTACTTCATGCATTCAAAGGAAACCAAACCGTCACCTACTAGACATGTGAAACAAATGATTGTATTTATTGAGGAACACTGTGTTTTCGTGACGGTTTGGAATGAGATCAAATATTTCTAAATATTTTTAAAATATTGTTATGAACACAAAAGTTAGAATTATTATTATATTATTTCCTACTTAATTAATTACATTTTTTTTCCTGAAATACTGCGGATTCATTCATGATGAAAATTAATGTCAAGGTTTAAAGACTCATAATGCCGACTCATTTCAGGGTGTAAAGACTCATAATGCCGACTCATTTCAGGGTTTTAAGACTCATAATGCAGACTCATTTTAGGGTGTAAAGACTCATAATGCCGACTCATTTCAGGGTGTAAAGACTCATAATGCCGATTCATTTCAGGGTGTAAAGACTCATAATGCAGACTCATTTCAGGGTGTAAAGACTCATATTGCAGACTCATTTCAGGGTGTAAAGACTCATATTGCCGACTCATTTCAGGGTGTAAAGACTCATATTGCAGACTCATTTCAGGGTGTAAAGACTCATAATGCGATTCATTTCAGGGTGTAAAGACTCATAATGCAGACTCATTTCAGGGTGTAAAGACTCATATTGCAGACTCATTTCAGGGTGTAAAGACTCATATTGCCGACTCATTTCAGGGTGTAAAGACTCATATTGCAGACTCATTTCAGGGTGTAAAGACTCATATTGCCGACTCATTTCAGGGTGTAAAGACTCATATTGCAGACTCATTTCAGGGTGTAAAGACTCATATTGCCGACTCATTTCAGGGTGTAAAGACTCATATTGCAGACTCATTTCAGGGTTTAAAGACTCATATTGCAGACTCATTTCAGGGTGTAAAGACTCATATTGCCGACTCATTTCAGGGTGTAAAGACTCATATTGCAGACTCATTTCAGGGTGTAAAGACTCATATTGCAGACTCATTTCAGGGTGTAAAGACTCATATTGCAGACTCATTTCAGGGTTTAAAGACTCATATTGCCGACTCATTTCAGGGTGTAAAGACTCATATTGCAGACTCATTTCAGGTGTAAAGACTCATATTGCAGACTCATTTCAGGGTTTAAAGACTCATATTGCAGACTCATTTCAGGGTTTAAAGACTCATATTGCAGACTCATTTCAGGGTGTAAAGACTCATATTGCAGACTCATTTCAGGGTTTAAAGACTCATATTGCAGACTCATTTCAGGGTGTAAAGACTCATATTGCCGACTCATTTCAGGGTGTAAAGACTCATATTGCAGACTCATTTCAGGGTGTAAAGACTCATATTGCAGACTCATTTCAGGGTGTAAAGACTCATATTGCAGACTCATTTCAGGGTGTAAAGACTCATATTGCAGACTCATTTCAGGGTGTAAAGACTCATATTGCAGACTCATTTCAGGGTGTAAAGACTCATATTGCAGACTCATTTCAGGTGTAAAGACTCATATTGCCGACTCATTTCAGGGTGTAAAGACTCATATTGCAGACTCATTTCAATGCTGAGTCATCTCAAGATATTAAAACATATTCCTGTAGCTTTTTTACTGATTATTGTGTTTTTATTTTGTAAATTGTTTCTTTCCAGTTTAAAGCGCCGCCTGAATCTCATTAGTTTCATTAGTTTCATTAGTTTCATTAGTTTCATTAGTTTCATTAGTTTCATTAGTTTTGTCCCCTTTTTCAAATAAAGTCAAATTAGCTAAAACATCATCTTCTCCCTTTAGCGAGTTGTTAATTCTGCTTTAACCAATGATCGATGTTGAAGTGAGGTCAGGATTTAAAGGAGATTCAGTCTGACACTCGAGTTAAAATCTCCACTGGGCTCTAGTCCAGAACATACACACACACACCACACACACACACACACACACACACACACACACACACACACACACACACACACACACGTAGCAGCGGATTATAACAGCAGGAAATAAAGAAACAGAGTTTTTATTTATTTTTTTATTTAAAAATGAATGCATGTGACCTTTATTGGAACCTGATATACACCTGAACATCAGCAGGAGAGGACTCTTTAAAGTAGAGACACTACATACTGATATACACCTGAACATCAGCAGGAGAGAACTCTTTAAAGTAGAGACACTACTGATATACACCTGAACATCAGCAGGAGAGGACTCTTTAAAGTAGAGACACTACGTACTGATATACACCTGAACATCAGCAGGAGAGGACTCTTTAAAGTAGAGACACTACATACTGATATACACCTGAACATCAGCAGGAGAGGACTCTTTAAAGTAGAGACACTACGTACTGATATACACCTGAACATCAGCAGGAGAGGACTCTTTAAAGTAGAGACACTACATACTGATATACACCTGAACATCAGCAGGAGAGAACTCTTTAAAGTAGAGACATACGTACTGATATACACCTGAACATCAGCAGGAGAGGACTCTTTAAAGTAGAGACACTACGTACTGATATACACCTGAACATCAGCAGGAGAGGATCTTTAAAGTAGAGACACTACATACTGATATACACCTGAACATCAGCAGGAGAGGACTCTTTAAGTAGAGGACACTACGTACTGATATACACCTGAACATCAGCAGGAGAGGACTCTTTAAAGTAGAGACACTACGTACTGATATACACCTGAACATCAGCAGGAGAGGACTCTTTAAAGTAGACACACTACATACTGATATACACCTGAACATCAGCAGAGAGGACTCTTTAAAGTAGAGACACTACGTACTGATATACACCTGAACATCAGCAGGAGAGGACTCTTTAAAGTAGACACACTACGTACTGATATACACCTGAACATCAGCAGGAGAGGACTCTTAAAGTAGACACACTACGTACTGATATACACCTGAACATCAGCAGGAGAGGACTCTTTAAAGTAGACACACTACATACTGATATACACCTGAACATCATCAGGAGAGGACTCTTTAAAGTAGACACACTACATACTGATATACACCTGAACATCAGCAGGAGAGGACTCTTTAAAGTAGAGACACTACATACTGATATACACCTGAACATCAGCAGGAGAGGACTCTTTAAAGTAGAGACACTACATACTGATATACACCTGAACATCAGCAGGAGAGGACTTTTAAAGTAGACACACTACATACTGATATACACCTGAACATCAGCAGGAGAGGACTCTTTAAAGTAGAGACACTACATACTGATATACACCTGAACATCAGCAGGAGGAGGACTCTTTAAAGTAGACACACTACGTACTGATATACACCTGAACATCAGCAGGAGAGGACTCTTTAAAGTAGAGACACTACATACTGATATACACCTGAACATCAGCAGGAGAGGACTCTTTAAAGACACTTAGAGTCTATGATTAGAAAGGCTGCTGTGTATCGTCTTACTCTCTAAATGTGAGGATGTTGCAGAAACAGTAAAAGCATGAAAGAGTGACCGCAGCGATGAGGCAGCAGTCTGTGGGGAGGAAGAAGTGTCCGATATCTCCTCATCCTCCGATCTGTGGCTGATAGAGAACATCTAATTTAAGCACTTTCTGAAAACGTCTTATATCTGACACCAACACTTCTCAAATACCTGCTTTCATCTAAGGTAAAGAAGCAGAATCTTAAAAAAGCAAAAATGCGACAAAAAGTCACAATTCTTAGTTTCATAAATCTCAAATTCAGGCAAAAAATTCAAAGTCCTAAGAAAAAATCCCCTTTAAGAAAAAAATCAAAAATTCTTACTTTCTTATAAATTAGTCATTCCTGAGGAAGAAAGTCAATTCTGAGAACATTTCCCAAATCTGAGTAAAGTCACATTTCTGAGAGAAAAGTCATTTTCAAATACCTGCTTTTATTTCAGGTGAAGAGGAGCTGAGCTCTTCAGAATCACAGGTTGATGACTGCAGATTAAAACTCTTTGGATCTGTATTCTTCTAAATGTGTCGCCTTGAGTTCAATTTAAATAAGATTTAGGGGTGCCAAAGTTTAAACTTCATAGTTTAGTTTGGTTTATGGTGGCTGACAATCCAGAACTCCTCCATCAAGAGCTGCAGAAAGGATGCAGACAAAAAACCCCAAATGTTCCTCATGAAGAAACATCTTCAGCAACTTGAGGAGACATGAGCAGCGTTTACTAAAAGCTGCAGACCAGGGGACACTAAAGAGTGACGCACACAGCTGGGAGACCAGGGGACACTAAAGAGTGACGCACACAGCTGGGAGACCAGGGGACACTAAAGAGTGACACACACAGCTGGGAGACCAGGGGACACTAAAGAGTGACGCACACAGCTGGGAGACCAGGGGACACTAAAGAGTGACGCACACAGCTGGGAGACCAGGGGACACTAAAGAGTGACACACACAGCTGGGAGACCAGGGGACACTAAAGAGTGACGCACACAGCTGGGAGACCAGGGGACACTAAAGAGTGACGCACACAGCTGGAGACCAGGGGACACTAAAGAGTGACGCACACAGCTGGGAGACCAGGGGACACTAAAGAGTGACGCACACAGCTGGGAGACCAGGGGACACTAAAGAGTGACACACACAGCTGGGAGACCAGGGGACACTAAAGAGTGACGCACACAGCTGGGAGACCAGGGGACACTAAAGAATGACGCACACAGCTGGGAGACCAGGGGACACTAAAGAGTGACGCACACAGCTGGGAGACCAGGGGACACTAAAGAGTGACACACACACAGCTGGGAGACCAGGGGACACTAAAGAGTGACACACACAGCTGGGAGACCAGGGGTAACTAAAGAGTGACGCACACAGCTGGGAGACCAGGGGACACTAAAGAGTGACGCACACAGCTGGGAGACCAGGGGATACTAAAGAGTGACGCACACAGCTGGGAGACCAGGGGACACTAAAGAGTGACGCACACAGCTGGAGACCAGGGGACACTAAAGAGTGACGCACACAGCTGGGAGACCAGGGGACACTAAAGAGTGACGCACACAGCTGGAGACCAGGGGACACTAAAGAGTGACGCACACAGCTGGGAGACCAGGGGACACTAAAGAGTGACGCACACAGCTGGAGACCAGGGACACTAAAGAGTGACGCACACAGCTGGGAGACCAGGGGACACTAAAGAGTGACGCACACAGCTGGGAGACCAGGGGACACTAAAGAGTGACGCACACAGCTGGGAGACCAGGGGACACTAAAGAGTGACGCACACAGCTGGGAGACCAGGGGACACTAAAGAGTGACGCAGACAGCTGGGAGACCAGGGGACACTAAAGAGTGACACACACACAGCTGGGAGACCAGGGGACACTAAAGAGTGACGCACACAGCTGGGAAACCAGGGGACACTAAAGAGTGACGCACACAGCTGGGAGACCAGGGGACACTAAAGAGTGACGCAGACAGCTGGGAGACCAGGGGACACTAAAGAGTGACGCAGACAGCTGGGAGACCAGGGGACACTAAAGAGTGACGCACACAGCTGGGAGACCAGGGGACACTAAAGAGTGACGCACACAGCTGGAGACCAGGGGACACTAAAGAGTGACGCACACAGCTGGAGACCAGGGGACACTAAAGAGTGACACACACAGCTGGGAGACCAGGGGACACTAAAGAGTGACGCACACAGCTGGGAGACCAGGGGAGATATTTGGTTACAAAGAACTCAATGGTGCTCTAGGAGGAGATTCAGGTGATAAGGGGGGGGGGGGGGGGGGGGTTACCTTGGTTGCTGATTGGCTAATGGTTACACAAGACAAAACATCGTTATGACATCATCAAGTGGCCACAATCTGATCAGCTCATTTTCAGACAGGTTTTATAGAAATGGATCAGGAGAAAAGAGAGAGAATCTTTGTTCCTGAAACTTTCAGAGTCTCTTTCCACAGAGGGGACACATGTTGATGTAGAAGAGACATGGAGAAGAGGGGACACATGTTGATGTAGAAGAGACATGAAGAAGAGGGGACATATGTTGATGTAGAAGAGACATGAAGAAGAGGGGACACATGTTGATGTAGAAGAGACATGTGTCCCCTCTGTGTGAAGAGAGAGTCTCTTTCCACAGAGGGGACACATGTTGATGTAGAAGAGACATGTGTCCCCTCTGTGTAAAGAGAGAGTCTCTTTACACAGAGGGACACATGTTGATGTAGAGGAGACATGAAGAAGAGGGGACACGTGGTGATGTAGAAGAGACATGAACAAGTGGATTTTGCATAATAGGTGACCTTTAAAACATTTGAATTGAATCTCTCCTTCATTACCCTTTCATCATCTTCCTCAGTTTTTCTTCTTCTGGAGGACACGTCGTCTCAGATTCCTCACTAACCCTCACTTCAGTGTTGTTAGCTGCTAACAGTGTTGGGACTAACGCGTTACAAAGTAACGCGTTACTGTAACGCCGTTTATTTTTGGCAGTAACTTGTACTCTAACGCATTATTTTTTAAATTCAGTACTCAGTTACCGTTACTACATGGTGCGTTACTACATGGTGCGTTACTCCGTTATGTTTTTGATATAGTCTCGGCTCCCAGACGTTGGTGAGCGGCGCCAACAGCGAGGCGAACAGAGATGAGAACTGTACTTAAGTACAGTACTTGAGTAAATGTACTTAGATACTTCCTGTGTCACATGCGGAGACGCGCTGTGGGCGTGTTTGTGTTTACTAACAAGACTATCATGGCGGCGGCGGAGCTCAAGTCGAGTTTCTCCGCCTGGAGATATTCTCACTATTTCACTTTTGTCGAGCACAAAGAAAAGAACGTTTTAGTTAAATGTAAGTTGTGTCTTGGCGGGTCAAAGATCCTATCGACTCAAAACAGCAATTCAGATCTGTTGAAACATCTGCAGAAACAACATGCTGGGACGAAGCGAGTAGCTAAGACTTGATAGATTGTATTAATCTCCAATGCAATAACTACTGAAATGAAGGCTATAAGGGCATTAATGGGAGCCCTTTTTTTAAGTAACTAAAAAGTTACTGTTCACAGTAACGCATTACTTTGTGGTGTAAGTCATCAGTAAAGTAACTGAGTTACTTTTGAAATGAAGTAATTAGTAATGGTAACTAGTTACTGGTTTTCAGTAACTAGCACAACACTGGCGGCTACACATACACACACACACAACACACGCACAACACACACACACACACACATACATACCATGTATACGTTACTTCAGGGGACATTACATTGACTTTCATGCATTTCCTGGAGACTTATCCTAACCTTAACCATAACCAACACATGCCTAACCCTAACCCTAACCCTAACCCTAACCCTTAACCTAACTAAGTCTTCACCCTAAAATTAATGATTCGCCCCTTCATACGCCAACATATACATGAGCGAGTGGGAGCGAGAAGCACTGGCCAAGTGCACCCATTTACCATCCCTGTACGTCGATTCCTGGACGATATAATCGGCATCTGGCCCCATGACATTTCCCTCTTCCACAGTTCATCAACACCCTCAACAGCCACCATCCCACCATCACAGTCAAGTACACTATAAATCAACACACAGTCAATTTCCTAGATACTGCAGTCTTCTTCCAACCCCTCAACAACACACACAAAAAAATACTCACAAAGGTTTACTTTAAGCCAACAGACACACATTCACTACTACATAAATCCAGCTACCATCCCAAACATACTTTTCCAGGTATCATTAAATCTCAAATCATCCGTTTTCACTGCATCTCCTCCAAACGGTCTGACTTCAATCATTCCGTCAGGATCCTTTTCCACAGCCTCCAAACAAGAGGCTATTCAAAACGTTTCCTCCGTCAAATTAAGAACGCTACCTCGGCCAACCTCGCTCCCACTCGCCCTCCTCCTCCTCCTTCCCCTGGAGGAAGTCCACCTCAGGTCACGGACTCGGACCAGTCTCCACTCCCAACAACCCTCTTCACTCCCGACTCCCCCTCCCCCCACCCTAACCAGGGTCTGCATCCTCTTCCTTACCACACCCCCACCCTGATTCCCCCACCCAAACCTCCTAACCCTTAACCTAACCAAGTCTTCACCCTAAAATTAATGATTCCCCTTATGGGGACCTCCATTATGTCCCCATAAGGGAGGTGAGTCCCCACACGTGACTGTGTAAACAGATTTGTGGTCCTCACAAGTATAGTAATACTAGGCCACACACACACACACACACACACACACACACACACACACACAGATGTTTACTTGTATGGCCACAGATATACATGTCGCAGTTTCTCCTTGTTTCACCTTCATGTAGCAGCGGATTATAAACAGCAGGAAATAAAGTAACAGAGTTTTTATTAACACACACGACGGATAAGAAAACCCTTTCCAGAATTTCGGGAACGTCTTGGTACCGAAGTATGGGACATCAGAGTCAGTCAGAGGTGGGAAGTAGTGGAGTACAAATACTTTGTTACTGTACTAAGTACATGTTTCTGGTATCAGTACTTTACTCCACTACTTTTTTCTGACGACTTTTTACTTTGACTTCTTACATGTTGAACACAAATACCTGTACTTTCTACTTCTTACATGTTGAACCCAAATACCTGTACTTTCTACTTCTTACATGTTGAACCCAAATACCTGTACTTTCTACTTCTTACATGTTGAACCCAAATACCTGTACTTTCTACTTCTTACATGTTGAACCAAATACCTGTACTTTCTACTTCTTACATGTTGAACCCAAATACCTGTACTTTCTACTTCTTACATGTTGAACCCAAATACCTGTACTTTCTACTTCTTACATGTTGAACCCAAATACCTGTACTTTCTACTTCTTACATGTTGAACCCAAATACCTGTACTTTCTACTTCTTACATGTTGAACCCAAATACCTGTACTTTCTACTTCTTACATGTTGAACCCAAATACCTGTACTTTCTACTTCTTACATGTTGAACCCAAATACCTGTACTTTCTACTTCTTACATGTTGAACCAAATACCTGTACTTTCTACTTCTTACATGTTGAACCCAAATACCTGTACTTTCTACTTCTTACATGTTGAACCAAATACCTGTACTTTCTACTTCTTACATGTTGAACCCAAATACCTGTACTTTCTACTTCTTACATGTTGAACCCAAATACCTGTACTTTCTACTTCTTACATGTTGAACCCAAATACCTGTACTTTCTACTTCTTACATGTTGAACCCAAATACCTGTACTTTCTACTTCTTACATGTTGAACCCAAATACCTGTACTTTCTACTTCTTACATGTTGAACCCAAATACCTGTACTTTCTACTTCTTACATGTTGAACCCAAATACCTGTACTTTCTACTTCTTACATGTTGAACCCAAATACCTGTACTTTCTACTTCTTACATGTTGAACCCAAATACCTGTACTTTCTACTTCTTACATGTTGAACCCAAATACCTGTACTTTCTACTTCTTACATGTTGAACCAAATACCTGTACTTTCTACTTCTTACATGTTGAACCCAAATACCTGTACTTTCTACTTCTTACATGTTGAACCCAAATACCTGTACTTTCTACTTCTTACATGTTGAACCCAAATACCTGTACTTTCTACTTCTTCCATGTTCCAAACAGGCTGGTTCCTTTAGTCTGAATGTGTGTTTGGTGGCGTGATCATTATTATTTAGAGTCATTGCGTGCCTATTGATTTGAACACGATCCGTGTATCCATCATTTCCTGGTCTTCTCTAAAGAAGAGGGACCAATGAAAACGTTGTCATGTTGCCGTTGTTCAGCATGGAAACATTCATTAGCTAACAATGACATTATTGTTCTATTAATATAAAGGGAGGTCAGGTACTCTTTAAAACAGCTGCTAGTTATGGGTACTTTTTACTGAAGTACATTTCAAAGCCTCTTTACTTTACTTGAGTAAAGAAGTTTAGTCAGTACTTCTACTTTCACCAGAGTATTTTTAAACACGAGTATCTGTACTTCTACTTGAGTAAAGGATGTGCATTTTTGAGCTCAGTGACTACAAACGCATCCCTCTTTACCTGAACAAACACTCTGAAGCTCCATCTTACGGAGTGCTAAGGAGGCCAAAAGCGTGTAATTGCAGTCCAATTAAAAGCGACAGAGTGACTAATGCCGACCCTAACCCTCCATTTCCTGCTTCCTCTCCATCAGTCTCTCCAGCACCTTTTGAAATGGGATGTTCAACAATCTTTTGTCTACCTCCACCCCTGCATTTACTCCATTCTCTGCGTGGATGTGTCTGCCTTGTCCTCGCCTTCTACTTCACACAGAAGAGGGCAGAGCTGCTGAATTAGCTCTGTGTGTGTGTGTGTGTGTGTGTGTGTGTGTGTGTGTGTGTGTGTGTGGTGTGTGTGTGTGTGTGTGTGTGTGTGTTTGTGTGTGTGTTTTGCCTCCTCTCCTGCTGATTTTGCTGTTTCCTCAATATGCAGATGCTAGTTGTATGCTAGTGTTTCTGTCTAATGACTACGCAGCAGACAGGTCAGAGTGGCAGTGCTTTGTAAAAATAAAAGCGAATACAAAAATATGACGGTTTAACAATGCAACACCGTTCTTCTGATGTCCCATTATGCCATGTATTATTCGAAAATACATAATATTTGGTCAATTTGTCATTCTGCAGATAATAAACCATTCTGTTTGCTGCAGAAGAGTACTAAGTTAATGCTAAGCTAAAGGTGGCTAATGTTGGGCTATAAAAGGAACTACAGCACGGTCACATGACCACGTCACCACCGCTAAGCTAAAGGAGGCTAATGTTGGGCTATAAAGGAAGTACAGCACGGTCACATGACTTCACGTCACCACCGCTAAGCTAAAGGAGGCTAATGTTGCAATAAAGGAACTACAGCACGGTCATATGACTTCACGTCACCGCTAAGCTAAAGGAGGCTAATGTTGGGATATAAAGGAACTACAGCACGGTCATATGACTTCACGTCACCACCGCTAAGCTAAAGGTGGCTAATGTTGGGCTATAAAAGGAACTACAGCACGGTCACATGACTTCACGTCACCACGCTAAGCTAAAGGAGGCTAATGTTGGGCTATAAAGGAACTACAGGACGGTCACATGACTTCACCTGACCACCGCTAAGCTAAAGGAGGCTAATGTTGGGCTATAAAGGAACTATAGCACGGTCATATGACTTCACGTCACCACCGCTAAGCTAAAGGAGGCTAATGTTGGGCTATAAAGGAACTACAGCACGGTCACATGACTTCACGTCACCACCGCTAAGCTAAAGGAGGCTAATGTTGGGATAAAGGAACTACAGCACGGTCATATGACTTCACGTCACCACCGCTAAGCTAAAGGAGGCTAATGTCGGGCTATAAAGGAACTACAGCACGGTCATATACTTCACGTCACCGCCGCTAAGCTAAAGGGCTAATGTTGGGCTATAAAGGAACTACAGCACGGTCATGACTTCACGTCCCACCGCTAAGCTAAAGGAGGCTAATGTTGGGCAATAAAGGAACTACAGGACGGTCACATGACTTCACGTCACCACCGCTAAGCTGAAGGAGGCTAATGTTGGGCTATAAAGGAACTACAGCACGGTCACATACTTCACTTCACCACCGCTAAGCTAAGGAGGCTAATGTTGGGCTATGAAGGAACTACAGCACGGTCACATGACTTCACTTCACCACGCTAAGCTAAAGGTGGCTAATGTTGGGCTATAAAGGAACTACAGGACGGTCACATGACTTCACGTCACCACCGCTAAGCTAAAGGAGGCTAATGTTGCGCTATAAAGGAACTACAGCACGGTCATATGACTTCACGTCACCGCTATGCTAAAGGTGGCTAATGTTGGGCTATAAAGGAACTACAGCACGGTCACATGACTTCACGTCCCACCGCTAAGCTAAAGGAGGCTAATGTTGGCTATAAAGGAACTACAGGACGGTCACTTGACTTCACGTCACCACCGCTAAGCTAAAGGTGGCTAATGTTGGGCTATAAAGGAACTACAGCACGTCACATGACTTCACGTCACCACCGCTAAGCTGAAGGAGGCTAATGTTGGGCTATAAAGGAACTACAGCACGGTCACATGACTTCACGTCACCACCGCTAAGCTGAAGGAGGCTAATTTTGGGCTATAAAGGAACTATAGCACGGTCACATGACTTCACGTCACCACCGCTAAGCTAAAGAGGCTAATGTTGGGCTATAAAGGAACTACAGCACGGTCACATGACTTCACGTTCACCACCGCAAAGCTAAAGGAGGCTAATGTTGGGCTATAAAGGAACTACAGCACGGTCACATGACTTCACTCACCACCGCTAAGCTAAGGAGGCTAATGTTGGCTATAAAGGAACTACAGCACGGTCACATGACTTCACGTCACCACCGCTAATCTAAGGAGGCTAATTTGGGCTATAAAGGAACTATAGCACGGTCACATGACTTCACGTCACCACCGCTAAGCTAAAGGAGGCTAATGTTGGCTATAAAGGAACTACAGCACGGTCACATGACTTCACTTCACCACCGCTAAGCTAAAGGAGGCTAATGTTGGCTATAAAGGAACTACAGCACGGTCACATGACTTCACTTCACCACGCAAGCTAAAGGAGGCTAATGTTGGGCTATAAAGGAACTACAGGACGGTCACATGACTTCACGTCACCACGCTAAGCTAAAGGAGGCTAATGTTGGCTATAAAGGAACTAAAGCACGGTCACATGACTTCACGCACCACGCTAAGCTAAAGGAGGCTAATGTTGGCTATAAAGGAACTACAGCACGGTCACATGACTTCACTCACCACGCTAAGCTAAAGGAGGCTAATGTTGGCTATAAAGGAACTACAGCACGGTCACATGACTTCACGTTCACCACGCTAAGCTAAAGGAGGCTAATGTTGGCTATAAAGGAACTACAGCACGGTCACATGACTTCACGTCACAACGCTAAGCTAAAGGAGGCTAATGTTGCTATAAAGGAACTACAGCACGGTCACATGACTTCACGTCACACCGCTAAGCTAAAGGAGGCTAATGTTGGTCTATAAAGGAACTACAGCACGGTCACATGACTTCACGTCACCACCGCTAAGCTAAAGGTGGCTAATGTTGGGCTATAAAGGAACTACAGGACGGTCACATGACTTCACGTCACCACCGCTAAGCTAAAGGAGGCTAATGTTGGGCTATAAAGGAACTACAGCACGGTCACATGACTTCACGTCCAACACCGCTAAGCTAAAGGAGGCTAATGTTGTGCTATAAAGGAACTACAGCACGGTCACATGACTTCACGTCACACCGCTAAGCTAAAGGAGGCTAATGTTGGCTATAAAGGAACTACAGCACGGTCACATGACTTCACGTCACCACCGCTAAGCTAAAGGAGGCTAATGTTGGGCTATAAAGGAACTACAGCACGGTCACATGACTTCACGTCACCACCGCTAAGCTAAAGGAGGCTAATGTTGGGCATAAAGGAACTACAGCACGGTCACATGACTTCACGTCACCACCGCTAAGCTAAAGGAGGCTAATGTCGGGATATAAAGGAACTACAGCACGGTCACATGACTTCACGTCACCACCGCTAAGCTAAAGGAGGCTAATGTTGGGCTATAAAGGAACTACAGCACGGTCACATGACTTCACGTCACCACCGCTAAGCTAAAGGAGGCTAATGTTGGCTATAAAGGAACTACAGCACGGTCACATGACTTCACCACCACCGCTAAGCTAAAGGAGGCTAATGTTGGTCTATAAAGGAACTACAGCACGGTCACATGACTTCACGTCACCACCGCTAAGCTAAAGGAGGCTAATGTTGGGCTATAAAGGAACTACAGCACGGTCACATGACTTCACATCACCACCGCTAAGCTAAAGGAGGCTAATGTTGGGCTATAAAGGAACTACAGCACGGTCACATGACTTCACGTCACCACCGCTAAGCTAAAGGAGGCTATGTTGGGCTATAAAGGAACTACAGCACGGTCACATGACTTCACGTCACCACCGCTAAGCTAAAGGAGGCTAATGTTGGCTATAAAGGAACTACAGCACGGTCACATGACTACAGGTCACCACGCTAAGCTAAAGGAGGCTAATGTTGTGCTATAAAGGAAGTACAGCACGGTCACATGACTTCACGTCAACACACGCTAAGCTAAAGGAGGCTAATGTTGTGCTATAAAGGAACTACAGCACGGTCACGGGACTTCACTTCACCATCGCTAAGCTAATGGTGGCTAATGTTGGGCTATAAAGGAACTACGGACGGTCACATGACTTCACGTCACCACCGCTAAGCTAAAGGAGGCTAATTTTGGGCATAAAGGAACTACAGCACGGTCATATGACTTCACGTCACCACCGCTAAGCTAAAGGAGGCTAATGTCGGGATATAAAGGAACTACAGCACGGTCATATGACTTACGTCACCACCGCTAAGCTAAAGGTGGCTAATGTTGGGCTATAAAAGGAACTACAGCACGGTCACATGACTTCACGTCACCACCGCTAAGCTAAAGGAGGCTAATGTTGTGCTATAAAGGAACTACAGGACGGTCACATGACTTCACCTGACCACCGCTAAGCTAAAGGAGGGAATGTTGGGCTATAAAGGAACTACAGCACGGTCACATGACTTCACGTCACCACCGCTAAGCTAAAGGAGGCTAATGTTGGGCTATAAAGGAACTACAGCACGGTCACATGACTTCACATCACCACCGCTAAGCTAAAGGAGGCTAATGTTGGGCTATAAAGGAACTACAGCACGGTCACATGACTTCACTCACCACCGCTAAGCTAAAGGAGGCTAATGTTGGGCTATAAAGGAACTACAGCACGGTCACATGACTTCACGTCACCACCGCTAAGCTAAAGGAGGCTAATGTTGGGCTATAAAGGAACTACAGCACGGTCACATGACTACAGGTCACCACCGCTAAGCTAAAGAGGCTAATGTTGGGCTATAAATGAACTACAGCACGGTCACATGACTTCACTGCACCATCGCTAAGCTAAAGGAGGCTAATGTTGGGCTATAAAGGAACTACAGCACGGTCACATGACTTCACGTCACCACCGCTAAGCTAAAGGTGGCTAATGTTGGGCTATAAAGGAACTACAGCACGGTCACATGACTTCACGTCACCACCGCTAAGCTAAAGGAGGCTAATGTTGGGCTATAAAGGAACTACAGCACGGTCACATGACTTCACGTCACCACCGCTAAGCTAAAGGAGGCTAATGTTGGGCTATAAAGGAACTACAGCACGGTCACATGACTTCACGTCACCACCGCTAAGCTAAAGGAGGCTAATGTTGGGCTATAAAGGAACTACAGCACGGTCACATGACTTCACGTCACCACCGCTAAGCTAAAGGAGGCTAATGTTGGGCTATAAAGGAACTACAGCACGGTCACATGACTTCACGTCACCACCGCTAAGCTAAAGGAGGCTAATGTTGGTCTATAAAGGAACTACAGCACGGTCACAGTTATCGTGCTCTAATAAACTCGTGATTCTTTATAAAGCAGTAAAATGTGAAAACAGAGACGATAGTGGGGAATGTGAATCAGTTTTTCCAGCCAAGGAGTGCTGGCATTTAAAGAGGTTAGCCGGGTCAGACTGTATATAAACAAACACACACACACACAATATTTGTCCTACTCTCCTTTTTTTTCCGTCTTGTCTCTTGATTCCTCTCCTATTTTTTAGGTGTGTGTGTGTGTGTGTGTGTGTGTGTGTGTGTGGTGTGTGTGTGTGTGTGTGTGTGTGTGTGTGTGTGTGTGTGTGTGTGTGTGTGGGTGTGTGTGTTGTGTGTGCATTAATATTCATTTTAAGCTGAAAAGGACCGAGGAATCTGTAATTACACTCAAACGGGATCTCATGCATTCTGTAATTCAGTATCACTCTTAATTATACTTGACATTATAATCTGTGTGCGTGCGTGTGTGTGTGTGTGTGTGTGTGTGTGTGTGTGTGTGTGTGTGTCTGTGCGTGCGTGCGTGCGTGCTGTCTAAAGGGTAGATAAACACACAAACAGGAGAATTATTCATGAGCTGTCACAATGAACTCTCAGCAGCACAACCCAGAAATAATTGAAGTAACGACACACACACACACACACACACACACACACATACAGACACGCACACACATACAGACACGCACACACGTATGTATAAAAGGAAAAAAGGTTATTTATATCTGAACTTAACTTTAAATTCTAAGCTGAAACGTACAGGATCATTTTGAGTGGATAAAAACACTTTTTACACGTGTTTAATCATTGAAGTTATACTTTTACTGTTGTTTGATTAATTAATCTTAGATGCTCTAACCCTGATAAATGGATAAATAAATAAATGAGGTGTGTGTGTATGTGTGTGTATGTGTGTGTGTCTATGTACTCCACAGAGCCTGCAGCTGATGACAGATTTATTTACGTGTGTGTGTGGGTGTGTGGGTGTGTGGGTGTGTGTGTGTGTGTGTGTGTGTGTGGTGTGTGTGTGTGTGTGTGTGTGGTGTGTGTGTGTGTGTGTGTGTGTGTAAACACACAAATGAATGAAATCAAATATTAACAAGTAAATGATTAAATAAATAAGGAAATTAAAGGCAATAAATATAAAAATGATATTACAAAAAATAGATAAGTAGGTAGGTAAATTAATTAATTAATAAAAAATGTAAAAATAAATGAAAAATATTTTAACAGCTGTCTGTAAACTCAGAGCCACAGCGCCACTCTGTGGACATCTACAGAACTGCACCCTGACACTTTACACCGAATCAAGAACAACTATCTTCATTTCTGGATATAATTTATATATCAAATAAAGTGTTGAACGTAACCTCCCGTTTTTAAAGTTACCTTTCTCTTGTAATAATTGGTATTAACTCCGCAACAAATATAAATAAAAAGGACTTTAGTGTGTGTGTGTGTGTGTGTGTGTGTGTGTGTGTGTGTGTGTGTGTGTGTGTGTGTGTGTGCGTGCGTGCGTGCGTGCGTGCGTGTGTGTGTGTGACTCACCTGTGTGTCCAGGGCCCTTTCTCATTTCACTCATTTCCCCTCCTCTCTCCTCGGTTCCCCTCCTTGACTCCTCCACTCGCTCCTGTGGGCGGAACTAAGACACGAGGATAGGAGTCGAGGAGGGGAATTAGAGAAATGAGAAAGGGCCCAGCTGATCATCGCCATGTGGTTTTGTATCAGTGTTTCTCCCCGGAGACATGACAGTGTGACACCACCCCTCCCCATTCATTTCCCCAGGAGCATTAATGAACGTCATATCAACTTAACACAAAAACTAAGGAAATGTGTGTTTGGTAGATTATTTATTTGTTGTAAAAACTCTTCTTGGCAATACATCTTACTCCGTTGGAAAGCCCGTTTATTCACCTTTCAAATGATCACCTGTCCTCTCTAACAGGTAACACTTCAGTGACGTCACTGCAAGCCCCGCCCACACACAGGGGCCGAACCATTAGCATCACGGGTCAAAGTATGCAGAATACCAGTTTAATACTTCATACACATCTGAGTGTTTAGCTACCTTCATGTATTTATAAAAGCTCCAATGATTCATCTAAATAATGCCATCTTTTGCTTTATTCAAATAATGTCACTAAAATAAACACAGAATTAAAAAATCAACCACCCAGGACTCAAGTGTTCTGAAGTGTTGTGTCGAAATATGCAAATGAGGCATTATGGGATGCTCACTTTTCTCTGCAGACACAAGCAGTTAGTGAGATAAACTCCTGGATGTGCGTTAAGAGGTTTTCTTTACGAGTCTGAAAGAAGCCAAGATATATTACAGTTCCCCCGTTCAAGGAAACTTCTTTTTTTGCGTGAAGTGTCTTAGAATAAAGTAAATTTAAAAAATGTCATTTCCAAATTCAGTGCAATCGCCCCTTCCAACGCTGTCGAGCTCAGAGAAAGAAGACTGCATCTGATTTCATCGTTTTTATTTAAAAGTAAAGTAAAATCACCCGTTCCTCTTCAGCTCGGGACGTCTCTCATGAACACATCGGGACGTCTCTCATGAACACATCGGGACGTCTCATGAACACATCGGGACGTCTCTCATGAACACATCGGGACGTCTCATGAACACATCGGGACGTCTCTCATGAACACATCGGGACGTCTCTCATGAACACATCGGGACGTCTCTCATGAACACATCGGGACGTCTCTCATGAACACATCGGGACGTCTCTCATGAACACATCGGGACGTCTCTCATGAAACATCGGGACGTCTCTCATGAACACATCGGGACGTCTCTCATGAACACATCGGGACGTCTCTCATGAACACATCGGGACGTCTCTCATGAACACATCGGGACGTCTCTCATGAACACATCGGGACGTCTCTCATGAAACATCGGGACGTCTCTCATGAACACATCGGGACGTCTCTCATGAACACATCGGCACGTTTAGGGACAGACTTTAAAACATGAACCTCTCCTTTAAGTGGGGGATATTTAGTGTTGGTACGACCTCTTTAAAAAGGGCAGTTCACCAAACCTACAGTGAGCATGAAAACTCATCCGAGCGTCATGGAAACAGTTTGTTCCTTCCTGGAGGAGGTGGAGAAAACATGGACCTTCCTTCCTGGAGGAGGTGGAGAAAACATGGACCTTCCTTCCTGGAGGAGGTGAGGAAAACATGGACCTTCCTTCCTGGAGGAGGTGAGGAAAACATGGACCTTCCTTCCTGGAGGAGGTGGAGAAAACATGGACCTTCCTTCCTGGAGGAGGTGAGGAAAACATGGACCTTCCTTCCTGGAGGAGGTGAGGAAAACATGGACCTTCCTTCCTGGAGGAGGTGAGGAAAACATGGACCTTCCTTCCTGGAGGAGGTGAGGAAAACATGGACCTTCCTTCTGGAGGAGGTGAGGAAAACATGGACCTTCCTTCTGGAGGAGGTGGAGAAAACCTATAATTGATTTGCTGCGTTGGGGAGATAATCTTGACAATCTTTCTAGAGTTGGTGGAGAAAACATTGATGTCCTTTCCAGGGAAGGTGGAGAAAACAACCTCTCTCAGTCTACCCATTGGAACTTCAGTATTTTAAAACATATATATATATATTCTAATATAACTGCCGTCTTAAAGACACACTTCACCAAATCTGCAGAGAGCATGTAAACCGGTCCGAGCATTACATAAACAGCCACATTTAATTCACAATGTCCCATTTAAAGACCCTTAGAGACCCTAGGAGCCCCTTAGAGACCCTGAAAGAGCCTTAAAGACCCTTAAAGATCCTTAGAGACATTTAAAGACCATCAAAGACCCTTAAAGACCCTGAAAGAGCCTTAAAGACACTTGGAGACCCTTAAAGATCCTTAGAGACATTTAAAGACCATCAAATACCCTTAAAGACCCTTAGAGACCCTTAAAGACCCTCATAGAGCCTTAAAGACCTTTAAAGAGCCCCTTAGAGACCCTTAAAGAGCCTTAGAGAGCCTTATAGACCCTTAGAGACCTTTAAAAATCCGTAAAGACCCTAAGAGACCCTTAGAGACCTTTAAAGATCCTTACAGACCCTTAAAGACCCTAAGAGACCCTTAAAGACCCTCAAAGACTCTCAGACTCCTGCGCATCACTGGTACTGATCATACGAGTTCTTTTTGTATGTTTGTGAGGGCTGACGAGACGTTTTGGGAGCAAACCAGTCCCCCTCAGGTCCGCTAGACTCCTTACTCTCATTAGTCCAGTTTGCAGAGTAACGAGGGAGGGGGGGGGGAGCTCTGCGTCTGTCCTCCTGGAGGGGGGGGGGAGCTCTGCGTCTGTCCTCCTGGACGGGGGGGGGAGCTCTGCGTCTGTCCACCTGGACGGGGGGGGGAGCTCTGCGTCTGTCCACCTGGACGGGGGGGGGAGCTCTGCGTCTGTCCACCTGGAGGGGGGGGGGAGCTCTGCGTCTCTCCATCTGGAGGGGGGGGGGAGCTCTGCGTCTGTCCTCCTGCAGGCGGGGGGGGTGGTGGAGGACATCTGGACCTCCTGTCTGCGCGGGGGGGAGAAAACCTACAAAAAGAATAATGACAATGTTTTAAATAAATGATCAAAGAAAGTGAGTTGAATAAAATTAAAATGATATAATATAAAGAATTAAATAAATACAAAGAAAATAATATAAAAGATTAAAAAAGAAAGAATTAAAGAAATGTTATAAATAAATACAATAATAAATAAAATATTATAATGAAATATAAAAAATGTAATGAATACAAATAAATAATATAAATATAAAAAAGCAGAGAGGATGTAAACCGGTCCGAGCAACACATAACATCCACATTCATAATGTCCCATTTAGAGACCCTTAAAGACCCTAAGAGACCCTTATGGCGCATTTCCACTGCAGGGCCTCGCTCGGCTTAGTACGGTATAGTTAGGCCTTGGTAGGCCAGGCTCACTTTATGCTGCGTCTCCATTACAGTTTAGGAACTGGGGCAGTAACTATAGTAACGCAGTGTAGGCGGAGCCATGACGTCATCTTCAATGCGAAACACAAACCAACATTAGCCGTTAGCTGTTAGCACTCAGAGCTCACAGCTCCTCATATCTGTTCAGAAACTAGACAAAAGTGAAACAAGTACAAACCACAGACTGTCTGTGTCATGGCGAATACAGTCGCTGCTTTCTTTCTGTCTGTAGGCCGTTGTTGTGAGTGTGGACGGACGGAGCATATACTGCGTTAGCTTAGCCGATCTCCATTCAGAAAACACGCATTTTAAAAGGTGTTTCTCCTGCCGTCTGTCTGCAGACTTGTCAAAGCATTAATTCATGGTTGTTACTAACCGCTATCAGTATGTTGTTACTTCGGCATCATTTAGAAACGTGTATTACAATTAAATCACGGTCAGATATGTTCAGTTTGTTGTAGTTGCCAGCGATTCTCTCTCTAGTTTAGCATACTCAGCCCGACTCAGCCCGGTTGTTAGCCCGGAAAGAACCTCAATTTGGAGAGCCAGAAAACTGTGAAAAGTACCCGCTAGCCAGAACTACGCCTAGTGGAAACGCAACCAAAACGGGCAGGGCCGGGCACGCTCCGCGCAGTAGTGGAAATGCGCCATTAGAGAGCCTTAAAGACCCTAAGAGATGCTTAGAGACCCTTAGAGATGAGATCCAACATCTAGTCACAGGTGGCCTGTGGAACTGCCAGTCAGCTGTTCCTAAGCTGACTTCCTCTCTGGCTACGCTTCCCTGCAGTCTCTGGACTTCCTTGCTCTCACTGAGACCTGGATTACACCATCCAACACATCCACCCCAGCAGCTCTCTCCACAGCATACTCCTTCTCCAACACCCAGACCCACTGGCAGAGGAGGTGGCACTGGTCTCCTGCTCTCTCCCAAATGGAGCTTTTCCCTCTTCAAACTACCTAACTTCACTCCTTCCACCTTTGAATTCCATGCCGTCACAGTAACCCATCCTATACAATTAACCATTGTTGTTCTCTACCGTCCACCAGGCGCCTTGGGGGACTTCTTGGAGGAATTAGATCATCTCCTCTCACACATCCCTGAAACTGGCCCTCCCACTGTACTTCTCGGAGACTTCAACCTCCAGACAGGGAAGATATCTGAACTAACATCTCTTTTAACCACCTTTGCTTTCTCACTGTCTCCATCCCCACCAACTCATAAAGCTGGCAATGTCCTTGATCTCATATTCTCAAGGAACTGCACTACTCTAACCTCTCTGTAAACCCACTTCACACATCGGATCACTTTTTATTTCATTCTCTCTACCCCTTTCCAAACATAACAAACTAATCTCTTCTCATCCTGCACCTGTCCGCCGTAACCTTCGTTCCCTCTCCCCCTCTACCTATCGGTGCTCTCAGCCCTCCCTTCCTCTGACTCGTTCCAACTCCTGCCTCCAAACTCTGCTGCAGAAACTCTCCTCTCTACTCTTTCATCCTCTCTGGACTCTCTCTGTCCTCTCACATCTCGGCAGGCTCGTCAGTCCCCTCCTGCTCCCTGGCTAAATGACGCACTGCGTGCTAATAGAACCATCCTTCGGGCAGCAGAGCGGAAACGGTGGAAATCCAAACACCATGACGACCTCCTAACCTATCAGGCTCTCCTCTCCTCTTTCTCTGCTTCGATCTCTCAGGCAAAAAGCACTTTCTTTCAAGATAAGATCCAATCTTCCTATTCCAATCCCAAAAAACTATTTTCCATCTTCTCCACCCTCCTGAACCCCCCAAAGCCCCTTCCCCCTCCTCCCTTCTTCAAGCGACTTTGTTAACTACTTTGAAAAAAAGGTTGATGATATTCGCTCTTCTTTTTCTGACTCACCTTTACTCACCGCTGGTCACCTGACCCACCGTTCACCCACACACTGACCTCCTTTACTCACCGCTGGGTCACCTGACCCACCGTTCACCCACACACTGACCTCCTTTACTCACCGCTGGGTCACCTGACCCACCGTTCACCCACACACTGACCTCCTTTACTCACCGCTGGGTCACCTGACCCACCGTTCACCCACACACTGACCTCCTTTACTCACCGCTGGGTCACCTGACCCACCGTTCACCCACACACTGACCTCCTTTACTCACCGCTGGGTCACCTGACCCACCGTTCACCCACACACTGACCTCCTTTACTCACCGCTGGGTCACCTGACCCACCGTTCACCCACACACTGACTCCGCTGGGTCACCTGACCCACCGTTCACCCACACACTGACCTCCTTTACTCACCGCTGGGTCACCTGACCCACCGTTCACCCACACACTGACCTCCTTTACTCACCGCTGGGTCACCTGACCCACCGTTCACCCACACACTGACCTCCTTTACTCACCGCTGGGTCACCTGACCCACCGTTCACCCACACACTGACTCCCTTTACTCACCGCTGGGTCACCTGACCCACCTTCACCCACACACTGACCTCCTTTTCCCCTCTCTCTCCAAGTGAGGTTCTTACCCTCATTACCTCTGCCCGTCCTACCACCTGTCCTCTGGACCCTGTCCCCTCAAACCTCCTTCAGACTATCGCTCCTGATATTCTACCGTTTCTCACCCATCTCATCAACACTTCTCTAACTTCTGGTCACTTTCCAAACAGTCTCAAGGAGGCAAGAGTAAACCCTCTCCTAAAGAAACCCACTCTCAACCCGTCTGATGTTATAAACTACAGGCCTGTCTCTCTCCTCCCGTTCCTGTCTAAAACACTTGAACGCGCTGTCTTTAAACAACTCTCCTGTTATCTCCATCAGAACAACCTTCTGGATCCGCACCAGTCTGGTTTCAAGGCAGGTCACTCCACAGAAACTGCCCTCCTCGCTGTCTCTGAGGAACTGCACACGGCTAAAGCAGCCTCCCTCTCCTCTGTCATCATCCTTTTGGACCTGTCTGCTGCATTCGACACGGTGAATCATCAGATCCTCCTTCACACTCTCCAAGAACTTGGAGTTTCAGGCTCTGCACTTTCCCTCCTCACCTCATACCTCAAAGACCGCCCTACAGGGTAACTTGGAGAGGGTCCGAGTCCGACCCTTGTCAATTAACTACAGGGGTCCCTCAGGGCTCTGTTCTTGGTCCCCTCCTCTTCTCCTTGTACACAAACTCGCTCGGATCAGTCATTAGCCCGCATGGTCTTTCATACCACTGCTACGCTGACGACACCCAATTAATTCTGTCCTTTCCCCGCTCAGAGACCCAGGTCGTCGCACGCATCTCTGCTTGTCTAGCTGACATCTCTCAGTGGATGTCTGCTCACCACCTCAAGCTCAACCTTGACACTGAACTGCTTTTCCTTCCGGGAAAAGATTGTCCCACTCTTGACCTAACAATCAACATCGGCCCTCTGTTGTTTCCCCGACTCAGACTGCAAGGAATCTGGGTGTGACCCTAGATAACAACCTGTCCTTCACTGCAAACATCGCTGCTACAACCCGCTGCTGCAGATACACTCTGTACAACAGTGGTTCTCAACTGGTCAGGCCTTGTGATCCACTTTTCCTTTGTCAATAGATCGCGACTGAAATTTTGAACCACTCAAATCTATTCAACAAAAAATGGTGCTGTAATTATATACGCCTTCAGCAAACAAGATTAATGAAAGTGAAGTACGGTGCATATCTCCCTTCACAGAACTGAAGCATGCTTTTAAATAAGGTTTAATGAGATGATCGAATCAAAGCTGAACCTGTATTTATAAAAAGCACACATGCTGAAAACCAACACCAGGGGGTCTGGGGGGATTCTCCCCTGGAGAGATTTAGAAATACTAACATATAAACTACGCATTCTGGTACACTCTGAGGAGAAAATTAATAAATCTACTACCCGACATATTAATAATATTTTATGCCATTGTTTGTGTTTCACTTTGTTCTGACAGCTTGCTGCTCCTCACAGAGAGCAGAGCAAAGAGGAGAGAGTCTGTGTGAATCACTTTGTGGGTAAGGGGAGATAGCCCCCATTGTTCTGTGACCTGTCAATCATCAGACCGGGGGTCAGATTTCATTATGTGTTCATTTCTATCTGAAGTTGTACCCATGGATTTATAAAGAGTAGTTCTACCGCTAAGTTATTCTCCGTGGGGACTTCCGAAACAATCTTGATTCTGATTGGCCAGAAGACTCGAAAAAACATCAGCAAAGATGTTTTTTGAGAAGATGATCACTACGTGACAGACGTTTTCAAAAACCGTTTATGTCTCCGGTACTTCCAGTCCAACGCCTACTGCATGCACAGCGTTAGAAATCACTCACATCTGCGACCCACTCGAAACGGGTCCGCGACCCAACAGTTGAGAACCACTGCTTTACAACATCAGGAGGATACGTCCCCTCCTGACCCAGAAAGCGACGCAGCTTCTGGCCCAGGCTCTCGTCATCTCACGCCTAGACTACTGCAACTCCCTCCTGGCTGGTCTACCTGCATGTGCCATCCGACCTCTGCAGCTCATCCAGAATGCAGCGGCTCGTCTGGTCTTCAACCTTCCAACATGTTCCCACGCCGCTCCTCCGCTCCCTTCACTGGCTTCCAGTAACTGCTAGAATCCCTTCAAGACACTGGTACTAGCGTACCATGCTGTGAATGGATCTGGCCCTTCCTACATCCAGGACATGGTTAAACTGTACACCCCAGCACGTGCACTCCGCTCTGCATCGCCAAACGGCTCGCTGCACCCCACTGCGAGGGGGACCCAAGTTCCCATCAGCAGAAACACGTGGGTTTGCTATCCTGGCTCCAAAATGTGGAATGAGCTCCCCATTGACATCAGGACAGCAGAAAGCTTACACATCTTCCGGCGCAGACTGAAAACTCATCTCTTTCGACTCCACTTCGAGCGATACAATTACTAACAAAGCACTTATATACTAACAAAGGACTGGCTTATCTAAAGCCAGTTGAGTAGCACTTGAAATGTTTTGGCTCTATGAAACCTGATGTCTTATATCATTCTGTTTTCTTCAAGTTTGTATCTTGTTGGTCGAATGCACTTATTGTAAGTCGCTTTGGATAAAAGCGTCAGCTAAATGTAATGTAAAGACGCTTAGAGACCCTAAGAGACGCTAGAGACCCTTAAAGACCCTAAGAGACGCTTAGAGACCCTCAGAGAGCCTTAAAGACCCTTAGAGACCCGTAAAGACCCTTATAGACCTTTAGAGACTTTTAAAGAACTTTAAAGTCCTTTAAAGAACCTTAAAGTTCCTTAAGGACTATAAGGTTAAAGAGCCTTAGAGACCCTTAAAGAGCCTTAGAGACCTTTAAAGAGCCTCATACCTCATTCACACCAACGCAACTCCGGTTCCAGCTCCTCTAGAGCTTTTCAGGTTCAGAACCGGTTCTTCGGTTTAGCTCCGGCTCTTTTCACACCGCTCAGAGCCCGACTGGTGCTGCGTCATTGCGTCATCGTTAGCGTCATGACGTAACCGTTTGCGTGCCTGCTTCATAAAGCCAAACCGCGCGGAAACCCCTCACAGCTCACACCGACAACAACAACAATGGCCGATTGTGTTGAAGCGCTACTCGTTTTGGTTTTGGTAAAAACCAGCGGTTGCCATCTCTTTCTGCAATTGTTGGAGAATTGCTTTGGACCGCGTGCTCCCCTCCAGCTTCCTCTGTACCTCTTCGGAAACACAGATTCCCAGTAGGTAGCTGGTCTCTTCAGTGGACCACTGCTGCTTGTTAAGTTTCTCCATCGTTGTGTACAAACTGGATAAAACGCACGCTTTTTGTTGTTGTTCAGGAGTTGATCCCGCCCCTGCCCCGCCCTGCCCCCGCCTCGACGTAAGCGTGACGTATGCGGTGCTTTTGCTCTAGCCGGAGAATTTTTTGGTGCTTGAAACGAACCGGATTCTGGAGCTAAGAGGCTGCTCCGCTGCGGTGTGAACAGGAAAACCCGGTGCTTTTCAAGCTCCAGCTCCGAACCGGCCCTGAAACACCGTTGGTGTGAATGAGGTATCAGAGAGCCTTAAGAGACCTTTAAAGACCCTTAAAGAGCCTTAAAGATCCTTAGAGCATTAAAGAGCCTTAGAGAGAATTTTTTTTAAATAATAATAAAAAACAAAGAAAATTTGATAAATACAATTACTTAATAAATAAAATATTATAATGAAATATACAAAATAAATAAATACAAATAAAATAAATAATATTAAATATAAAAAAGCAAGGAAAATATTAATAAAATATAAATAAATATGTATAAAAATACAATAAATAATAATAAATAAAATAATCTTTGTCTCATGGTAGAAGGGTAACTTAGTGGGAATATATTTTAAAATATAAAAATAAATATTTGTTTTAATGACCATGTCACTAGATCTGACAGATATGAAGCTAAAATATTTGTTTTGTTTTTTTACTCTGCATTTTCTCCTGTTAGTGTGTTATGTGTGGGAAAGACCAATAAATAAAAAATGTAATAAATAATTAAAAAAACTAAGAAAGTGGGATAATTAAATAAAATAATAAATAAAATAATATACCAAGTTAAATAAATAATATAAAAAAGCACAGACAATATTAATAAAATCTAAAATAATATCAAAAATAATAACAAACAAAAACAAAAATGAATAGTAAAAATAATAATAATAATGAAACTGACCTCCTATCCTGGCGCGGTGGAGAAAACCTGGGTCTTCTTTCTGGAGGAGGAGGAGAGAACCTGGGTCTCCTCCACTGGTTTTCAGGCGGGGGGGCGGTCCGTCGATACTGGTTGAAATGTTCTCCTTGGGGTTGAGGGTTAGGAAGAAGGCCGTTTTGTGGATGTGAGCGATGGCTCGTTGCTCTGGGAGGAAAAGATCTGCAGGAGAGGATATTTAAAGAAAGATAATTATAAGTATCCTTTTGTACAGTCTTAAACCTTTCTTTAGAATATTTTATGAATTGTAAGGTGTCCTTGGGTGCTTTGAAACACACACACACACACACAATATTTCAACGGTTCATTATTACAGTTTTATTTTATATTTTATGTGAAGCACACGTACCATGCTGTTATAATAACGCTCTTTGAAACTGAAACCATTTTGGGAGAATTTTTATTTTTAAAAAATATATTTATAATCGCCCTTTGGCGCCATCTAGTGTTGTGACTGTGTAATTACATCAAAAAGTCTAGACCCGGAATATAAGAAAAAAAAACCCTGTCTTATATTCGGGTTAACACGGTTGTTACGTGCCGTGGTGTGTGTGTGTTTCTCTCCCCCTCTCCCCTGATAGTCTCCCTCCAGGTGCAGCCTCTCCCTCAGGTGCTCCCAATCCCCAATCAGGGCCTCCATAAAGGACCTGAGAAGGCTGCAGTCTCTCTCTTCCTTCTCCTGTGAGCTGCATGGATGGCAGTGGATGATCTGTGCAGCAGTGTAGTGTTTTGTTGTTGTCTACGTGGGACGTGCAACTTGTAGAAGTTCTGAGTAGTGTTTTGGTTTACTGTGGTCGCTTTCTGTTATAAGTTGTTCTTAGTTACCTTAAGTTTGTTTTGCGAATTGGCTGGTGAGTCTCTTTTTCTTTTGCCAATTAAAAGACCATCTTGCGGCTTCACAACTCAGTTTCCTCTCCTCTTTGCTCTCGCCTGGTTATTTTATATTTTGTCACTTCCCTTTGGTTCCCCTAGACCAGGAGGGAACGTAACAACGTAGTGTAGTGTTCTACCTGTGTTGATGGGAGTCTCTGCTGGGCGGCCATCTCTCCTCTCTCGGCTCAGAGATGATGTCACTCGGCCGATGTGAAGCGAGGCCTCTGATTGGCTCCTGCTCCGACTCATCCATCCCATCATTACTGTGTAAAACACAAAGCACAGATCAACGACTGCACTCGGTTGAATGATGATCAATGGGAGAGGTTTTATTATAACTTCAGAAACATCCCATCCATGATGATACATTTAAATCCAACTGCGGCTGTTATAAAGAAATGAATATATAAATTAAGAAAACTAAATGTATGAATAGAAAAACAAAACAATGAAAGAAAAAAAGGAAAAACAAATAGAATTTAAAAAAGACAAATACATTTAAAGAAAAATGTGAAAGAAAAAAAAAAAAATTAATAGAATAAAATTAAAATAAACAAGTAAATGGAAAAAATTCTAATAAAATTAAATACAATTATAAAAAATATAATTAAAATAAATAAACAAATCTTTGTCTTTTTGAGGATCTGGAAAAGAGGGGTATTATTGTTGGTATTATTTCATGTGAGTGTGATAAGATTGACTTTAAGAAGCAAATATGTTTTATATCACTGGGTGTTTCTCAATGTCGAGGAAGGATGCTCCAGAGCCACTATTTCAAGTGTCCCGCCGAAGGACTGTTCCAATGTCCAGGATGCTTGGAATTCTACCGAGGCCGGCGTCCTTCGTTGCGGGAAATTTCGAGGCTGCTCATGTGTATCCTCCGCGGTCTTAAAATCCCCACAATGCTTTGCGCACGGACCAATTTCCAAAATCTTTGGCGGAACATTTAAGGCGGGGCCTCTCATATGACGCACACCTGCACACTTGCTAGCCTGTTCCACTCTTCGTTCTCGGAATGCCAGGAAGGATTCTTGCCTAGCCTCTGGGTGTTTCTCAATGTCGAGGACGCTTCCTTGGTGGGACATGTCCCTCCGAGTCAGGTCTTTCAGAGGCTAGGCAAGAATCCTTCCTGGCATTCGGAGAACGAAGAGTGGAACAGGCTAGCAAGTGTGCAGGTGTGCGTCATATGAGAGGCCCCGCCTTAAATGTTCCGCCAAAGATTTTGGCAATAGGTCCCACCAAGGAAGCGTCCTCGAAATTGAGAAACACCCAATGTCTGCAAAAGATGTCAATCTTTAAAAAGGACCTGCATGTTCTTGTGCATAGTGCAAAGTGCAAAGTGCATAGTGCAAAGTGCAAAGTGTATAGTGCAAAGTGCAAAGTGCAAAGTGCATAGTGCATAGTGCAAAGTGCATAGTGCAAAGTGCATAGTGCAAAGTGCAAAAGACTGGAAGCATTTGAACATGAATCACCTCCTCTTGGGTCCTCTCTGCAGGTCGTGCAGGTAGTTCTGTCTCTCCACCGCGTGACCTCGAGACGAGTTGAACACTGACAGAAGTAAAGATGAGTAGATTAGGTGATATTAAAATTATAATAATAACATTATAAAAACACGTTAAATTAAAAAGAAATATATCAATATTATAAATACAAAATAAATCAAATACAAATATTTCTTAATACAAAAAAAAAGAGAGGAGTTGAACACAAGAGAAGTAAAGATGAGGATATGAGATGATATTAAAATAATAACATTAAATAAATACAATTAAATTAAAAAAATATTATCAAAAGGATAAATAGAGAAAAAAATTAATACAAAAACAGAAAATATTAGGAAAATTAAAATAATTAATTAAAATACATAAATAAATTAAATGAATGTAATTGATGTGACAATGCTTTCTCCACAGACGAGCAGGAAGTACCTTCAGCCAATGAGAATGGGATTACATTGAAAGAAAGGAAACTTTGCAACAAAATAAAGATAAATACTTTTTCAGTTCTGAGACTGAATTTGTCTTTTGTCTTAGAAAACACATTTCTTAGATTTTCAGAAGAAAAAAAAAGAATGATTTATTTCTCAGATTTCTAAGAAATTAAGACAAAATTCTGACTTTATTTTCTGAATTCTTAGATTTTGAATTAAAACTGAAATCTGAGAAAAAAAAGCAAATTATGAAATATCGATTTGCTCTCAGAATTTTGACTTTTTTCCCCCAGAAAATCCCAAAATGGTGGAATTCTTAGATTTTAGATAAAATGCTCAAAAACAAACGTATTTTTATGGATTTCTTAGATTTTCTGAAACTCATGTAAAAAAAGTCAAAATCTGGACGAAAAGTCAGATTTCTTTCAGATTTTTTTTATTTTCTGAAAAAAAACAGAATTATTAATTTCTCAGAATTCTAAGAAATAAAATAAATTCTGAGAAAAATAAATCATTCTGACTTTTCTAATCTAGATCCTAAGGAATTCTGAAGAAAAGTTCATTCATTATTTTTCAGAATTCTGATCTTTTTTCAGGAGAAAAAGATATTCTGAGATTTTCATATTTTTTATTTCTCAGAAAAGAAAAGTCACATTTTGAAAAACCTCAAATTCTAGATTTCTTTTGGGGAATTCTAAGATTTCCAGAAGAAATTAAATTGTTTATTTTTCATTATTTCTCATAATTCTGAGAGAAAGGGGTAACATCTGCAACAAAAAATAAATAAATTCAAATACGTAAAAAAAAAACGCAACCTTTATTTCAAACGTCAAGATTTTGAAATAAGTCCAAATTCTGACTTTTTTCAGAAAAATACATTATTATTTATTTCGTTGTAAATTCAGAGAAAACATAAAAAAAAATTGTAAGAAAATCTGAAAAAAGGGTCAGAAATCTGAGAAAAAAGTAAATCAATAAAATAAAAAGAGAAATCTAATGAAGAGACATCAGTACTCACAGTCCACGGCCTCTTTAGGATCCATCCCATCGACATCGATCAGATACCTGCAGCAGAACAGGTGTTCACATAGAGCTCACCCGGTCCAACAAACAGTCCCACATTACCCCAATACTCAGATCTCTTCACTGGCTCCCTGTAGCTTATCGGATCCAGTTCAACATCCTCCCTCTCGCCTACAGAGCTTTGCCCGTCAGACTCCTGCATGTGGCCGGCCTAACTCATCCGGGTCATCCGTATACACCAGCCCGCCCACTCAGGTCCCACATGCTCAGTCTACTGCCTGTCCCACGCACCCACCTTCAGAAGCCGTGGCTCCTAAGCCATGGAACGCTCTGCCCGCTCATCTACGGTCCGCTGACTCTGCTGACTCCTTTAAAACCAATTTAAAGACATTCCTGTTTGGGCGGGCGTTTGGGTAACCGGTGTGCTCGACTTTATACTATTTTATACTATGTTTTTATTGTGTTTTGGTGCTTTTATGACTTCTTAACACGTGGCTTGTGTGGTCATTCATCATGTTGATGGTTTTGTCGAGCACTTTGTGACTGTCTGTGAAAAGCGCTTTATAAATAAACTTTACTTACTAACTTACACCACATTACAATCAAAATCTAACCAAGGAAAACAGAATCAGAGAAAATAATGTTTTTACTTCTTTCATATTTCGGATACATTTATTTTCTTTTATCACATTTAAAATGTTTTAATAAGAAATTAGCTCGACAGTATTTCTCTTTATTTATTTCCTTGGAACTGAGCAATCTGTTTTGTTAATATCTATATTTGTATTTATATGATGAGTATCTCCCACCTGCAGATGAGGTACCCGGTGCGGTTCAGCCCGTGTGTGCAGTGCACTCCGATCAGCTGATCTGCAAAAAAAAACAACAAAGAAACATTCAATTGAAGCCTCGTGGAAATCATATAAAGTATTTTTAGGGTCAAGGAGGAACCGTGAGTAACCCTAACCCTGACCCTAACCCAGAGTATCCTGGACATCTGCAATAACAGGTATCTCTTCATTTCACCTAAGATGTCAAGTGAAGCCGCTCTGAGGCGAAACTTCGCTCACTCATGTGACGCAGTGGCAGTTTGAGAACATTTTACATGGGGGGGAAAGAGGTCATGCAGGGTGCCATGGGGGGGCAAGAGGTCATGCAGGGTGCCATGGGGGGGCAAGAGGTCATGCAGGGTGCCATGGGGGGGCAAGAGGTCATGCAGGGTGCCATGGGGGGGCAAGAGGTCATGCAGGGTGCCATGGGGGGCAAGAGGTCATGCAGGGTGGCATGGGGGGGCAAGAGGTCATGCAGGGTGCCATGGGGGGCAAGAGGTCATGCAGGGTGCCATGGGGGGGCAAGAGGTCATGCAGGGTGGCATGGGGGGGCAAGAGGTCATGCAGGGTGGCATGGGGGGGCAAGAGGTCATGCAGGGTGGCATGGGGGGGCAAGAGGTCATGCAGGGTGCCATGGGGGGTCAAGGTCATGCAGGGTGCCATGGGGGGTCAAGAGGTCATGCAGGGTGGCATGGGAGGGCCGACAGTACGTGGTATTTTATATATATAACCTATTTATTGTTAAATCATGGCCTAACACAAGTGCTCTTAATGCACAAGAGAAACAAGGTGTTCAGACAAACATGTAACATATAGTATAACACAGCAGAAAGTACTCAGGATACCCTAGAACTCTGTTTACTGTGAGTACAGTAAGAGTACTTAGTTATAATGAAGTACACTAATCACCCATCTCTCAGAGAGCCACAGGTGACCTGAGCAGCAACACATTTCAATATGTGTGAATACTAAGAGCTGCTAGATTGAGCTGCTGTGATGGAATATGTACGGAGAATAAGAACATACCATGTGGTCCAGCTGGAGTCTCCTCTGCCTCCTGATCCCTGCCTCTGTCCCTCTTTCTGACACCTCATCTCTATTCCTCACATACATGTCTTCTTCTTCACTAAAGTCTTCATCTCCTCCCCTTCCTCCTGCTCTGACCCTCCTGCTCTTTTCATCTCCTCCTCTTCCTCCTGCTCTGACCCTCCTGCTCTCTTCATCTCCTCCTCTTCCTCCTGCTCTGACCCTCCTGCTCTCTTCATCTCCTCCTCTTCCTCCTGCTCTGACCCTCCTGGTCTCTTCATCTCCTCCTCTTCCTCCTGCTCTGACCCTCCTGGTCTCTTCATCTCCTTCTCTTCCTCCTGCTCTGACCCTCCTGGTCTCTTCATCTCCTTCTCTTCCTCCTGCTCTGACCCTCCTGGTCTCTTCATCTCCTCCTCTTCCTCCTGCTCTGACCCTCCTGGTCTCTTCGTCTCCTCCTGGCTTCCTCCTGCTCTGACCCTCCTGGTCTCTTCATCTCCTCCTGCTCTGACCCTCCTGGTCTCTTCATCTCCTCCTCTTCCTCCTGCTCTGACCCTCCTGGTCTCTTCATCTCCTCCTGCTCTGACCCTCCTGATCTCTTCTCAGATATGTCTTTGTGTTCTTGTTGAATCACTCCAGCTACTCTGGCCTGCAAGAGTCTACTTGTGTTTGCGTAGTGTTTTGTACGTGCCGCCCCAAACAGCGTCTGTTAAACGCTATCGATTCAAACGGCAGCGTTTTATTAATATTTGGTTTCAAGCTCTCATCCTTAGTAAAAACAAAACTAGTGGAAGGGGAGATGCTCCCAGGGGAAGCTGATCCACCTCCAGGTGCTGATCCACCCTCAGGTGCTGATCCACCTCCAGGTGCTGGGGCCAACTGTCACTCCGACCGACTCCGTGGACTTCTTCCAGTTGGGTGCAATAGTGCTAGTCGACGACGAACCTGACACCATTTTCACGTGGCGGGTGAAACCATTTGTTTTCTTTATTTAGGGGGGGGGGGGGGGAGTTAATTCTAAACTGTTGAGTAAAACGTTACACGAACTTTGGAGAAATGTCACCAACATTTAAAAAAATATTATTAATAAATTCATTGCCTACATTTAGGGTGGCAAGGCATTTTTCTGAGGCGGCAGCTGCCACCCGTGCCACCCCGTGCCACCCTGTAGAACCGCCAGTGATGTGACGCGTGTAAATAATAAAGTCTGTCCTGAACTCCACGTTTTAAAGATATTTCATTGTAAATCAAAACAATAAAAAAACAGAATCATTCGGTCAACAAAAGATATCAGAGCTAAGCTCACCGCCATGGTCATGCTACCAAACACCAGCTGCCCTAAATACCATCACCCATGTGCCACTCACCAGAGCAACCCATTACCAGTGTGTGTGGTACCTGTGGAAAAGACACCCTTTAAATCACGTTTTCTGACATGTCCGTTCCTGACTAACACTCGTTCATCGCCAGCGTCTCACCGTTGTTGGCGTTTTCTCGCAGAAATGTTCGTACGGCGCGTTTGAAGCTCAGGATCGTGTCGTCGCCGGGAACCTCGTGACCTGCCGTGAAGATTTTTACAAAACAAAAGAGACTCCGGGACGTCCTGCACACACAGATTATTATACTTTAAAGAGTCCTCTCCTGCTGATGTTCAGGTGTATATCAGTATGCAGTGTCTCTACTTTAAAGAGTCCTCTCCTGCTGATGTTCAGGTGTATATCAGTATGTAGTGTCTCTACTTTAAAGAGTCCTCTCCTGATGATGTTCAGGTGTATATCAGTATGTAGTGTCTCTACTTTAAAGAGTCCTCTCCTGCTGATGTTCAGGTGTATATCAGTATGTAGTGTCTCTACTTTAAAGAGTCCTCTCCTGCTGATGTTCAGGTGTATATCAGTATGTAGTGTCTCTACTTTAAAGAGTCCTCTCCTGCTGATGTTCAGGTGTATATCAGTATGTAGTGTCTCTACTTTAAAGAGTCCTCTCCTGCTGATGTTCAGGTGTATATCAGTATGTAGTGTATCTACTTTAAAGAGTGACTGTGATACCTGTATGGAGTAGTATCTGGTGGTGATGTTCAGGTGTATATCAGTACGTAGTGTCTCTACTTTAAAGAGTGACTGTGATACCTGTATGGAGTAGTATCTGGTGCTGAAGGTCAGGTGTATATCAGTATGTAGTGTATCTACTTTAAAGAGTGACTGTGATACCTGTATGGAGTAGTATCTGGTGGTGATGTTCAGGTGTATATCAGTACGTAGTGTCTCTACTTTAAAGAGTCCTCTCCTGCTGATGTTCAGGTGTATATCAGTATGTACTGTATCTACTTTAAAGAGTGACTGTGATACCTGTATGGAGTAGTATCTGGTGCTGATGTTCAGGTGTGTATCAGTATGTAGTGTATCTACTTTAAAGAGTGACTGTGATACCTGTATGGAGTAGTATCTGGTGGTGATGTTCAGGTGTATATCAGTACGTAGTGTCTCTACTTTAAAGAGTGACTGTGATACCTGTATGGAGTAGTATCTGGTGCTGAAGGTCAGGTGTATATCAGTACGTAGTGTCTCTACTTTAAAGAGTGACTGTGATACCTGTATGGAGTAGTATCTGGTGCTGAAGGTCAGGTGTATATCAGTACGTAGTGTCTCTACTTTAAAGAGTGACTGTGATACCTGTATGGAGTAGTATCTGGTGCTGAAGGTCAGGTGTATATCAGTATGTAGTGTCTCTACTTTAAAGAGTGACTGTGATACCTGTATGGAGTAGTATCTGGTGGTGAAGGTCAGGTCGATGATGAGACCCAGGTCCAGCCTCTGCTTCTGAACAGACTCCAGGAGCTCCCAGAGCCCGAACACCTCGGAGCTCTGCAGCTGACGGTTCAACGCCTGGGGGGGGGGGGCGGCGGGGGGGGAACACACATTTAAATCTGGATTCCCACAAACAAATAAAGGGTTCTGTGAGTTAAGTGCTGACCTGCTTCAGAGGCACTTTGAAGGCGATGAAACGCGTCCCGGGAAGCTTCCTCCCCACAGATTTATAATCCAGCCATCTGAAGGGAAGAGGACACATCAGATCATCAGAACATCAGAACATCAGAACATCAGATCATCAGAACATCAGATCATCAGAACATCAGATCATCAGAACATCAGAACATCAGAACATCTGAACATCTGAACATCAGATCATCAGATCATCAGAACATCAGATCATCAGAACATCAGAACATCAGAACATCTGAACATCAGAACATCAGATCATCAGATCATCAGAACATCAGATCATCAGAACATCAGAACATCAGAACATCAGATCATCAGAAACATCAGATCATCAGAACATCTGAACATCAGATCATCAGATCATCAGAACATCAGAACATCTGAACATCAGATCATCAGAACATCAGATCATCAGAACATCTGAACATCAGATCATCAGAACATCAGATCATCAGAACATCAGAACATCAGATCATCAGATCATCAGATCATCAGAACATCAGATCATCAGAACATCAGATCATCAGATCATCAGATCATCAGATCATCAGAACATCAGATCATCAGATCATCATAACATCAGAACATCAGAACATCAGATCATCAGAACATCCGCCATCTACTGACATACCATGGGTCATTCACACATTAAACATAGAGTAAAAGTAGAAGTACTCAGATCTTGTAAAAGTAGAAGTACTCAGATCTTGTACTTAGTAATTTAGAAGTACTCAGATCTTGTACTTGAGTAAAAGTAGAAGTACTCAGATCTTGTACTTGAGTAAAAGTAGAAGTACTCAGATCTTGTACTTCAGTAAAAGTAGAAGTACTCAGATCTTGTACTTGAGTAAAAGTAGAAGTACTCAGATCTTGTACTTAGTAAAAGTAGAAGTACTCAGATCTTGTAAAAGTAGAAGTAGTCAGATCTTGAACTTAGTAATGTAGAAGTACTCAGATCTTGTACTTGAGTAAAAGTAGAAGTACTCAGATCTTGTACTTCAGTAAAAGTAGAAGTACTCAGATCTTGTACTTGAGTAAAAGTAGAAGTACTCAGATCTTGTACTTAGTAAAAGTAGAAGTACTCAGATCTTGTACTTAGTAAAAGTAGAAGTACTCAGATCTTGTAAAAGTAGAAGTACTCAGATCTTCTACTTAGTAATGTAGAAGTACTCAGATCTTGTACTTAGTAAAAGTAGAAGTACTCAGATCTTGTACTTGAGTAAAAGTAGAAGTACTCAGATCTTGTACTTCAGTAAAAGTAGAAGTACTCAGATCTTGTACTTGAGTAAAAGTAGAAGTACTCAGATATTGTACTTCAGTAAAAGTAGAAGTACTCAGATCTTGTACTTGAGTAAGAGTAGAAGTACTCAGATCTTGTAAAAGTAGAAGTACTCAGATCTTGTAAAAGTAGAAGTACTCAGATCTTGTACTTAGTAATGTAGAAGTACCTCAGATCTTGAACTTGAGTAAAGTAGAAGTACTCAGATCTTGTACTTGAGTAAAAGTAGAAGTACTCAGATATTGTACTTGAGTAAAAGTAGAAGTACTCAGATCTTGTACTTAGTAATGTAGAAGTACTCAGATCTTGTACTTGAGTAAAAGTAGAAGTACTCAGATCTTGTACTTGAGTAAAAGTAGAAGTACTCAGATATTGTACTTGAGTAAAAGTAGAAGTACTCAGATCTTGTACTTGAGTAAAAGTAGAAGTACTCAGATCTTGTACTTGAGTAAAAGTAGAAGTACTCAGATCTTGTTCTTGAGTAAAAGTAGAAGTACTCAGATATTGTACTTGAGTAAAAGTAGAAGTACTCAAATCTTGTACTTGAGTAAAAGTAGAAGTACCAGATGTAGGGAATACTCTGTTACAGTAAAAGTCCTGCATTCAAAATGTTCCTCAAGTAAAAGTATTAAAGTATCATCAAAATATAGTGAATGTAGCGACAGTAAAAGTAGTGATTGTGCAGATTGGCATTTCAGAATAATATATATGATATGTTTATAATGATTGATCATGAAAGTGTTCTCAAAGCTGGTAAAGGTGCAGCTAGTTTGAATGACTTTGTATACTGCAGGGTAGCTTGAGGATTTACTCCAGGTGGAACTAAAGTCTGATTTAACACTTGATTAGATTTCACATCATTCATCCCACATCTGTGAAGTAACTAAAGGGATTAAATACATGTAGTGGAGTAGAAGTACACCATTTACCTCTGAACTGTAGAGGAGTAGAAGTACACAGTAGCAGGTAATCTAAACACTCAGGTAAAGTACAAGTACCTCAGAGTTATACTTAAGTACTGAGTGAATGTACTGAGTTACGTTTAACCCTCGTAATCTCGCTCACCTGTCCGGGATCCCGTTCCTCTTCTTGGACATTTTACACCTCTTTAAAACGTCCCCACGTGTTTGATCCGTGTTCCTCTTTAGGCGGGATGGTTATTAAATATCCCCGATGTGCACTCACTGACCAAGAGGAGGGGAAACGATATGATTATTTAAAAATATAAAGAACTTTATTTTAATAAAAATCCCTTTTTAAAAAAGCCTGTTGTTGTAGCTGCTGGCTGCAGTCGCTGGTGGATGACGTATGTACTCTTCTTCGATGGTTATTATTATGGATATGGCATTACTGCCCTCTGCTGGCGGAAGATACAACCACGTTTAAAATGTAATACAACTGAAGGACATACAGGTTTTTTCAGTGCTATTAACACACTAAAATGCCGACTAAGCACTTTCCTTTCCTCCGTTTTTTGTACAAAATATTTTCATTTTCCTCAAAGTGTTCGTTTCCCTTTACTGTATTTGACAGAGGCATCATTTATCTACACACTGTAACTATGTGTTGCTCATGAATGTTGCACCGATTAGTTTTGGAGAAAAATAAAAGTATAACAACAGTATATTTGTGTTCCTGCACATATTTCTGTAGACTTGACACTCTTTATATGCAGAATTCTCTACATACAGATCACCATAACAGATGAGTGTTCTTCAGATGAAGCACCATCGTGTGTATTCGACACAGAGTCTTGTCCTCTCAGTGAAGTGTGTGCCATTTGGGGCAGAAGTTAGGTTATGGTGAGTGTTTCTGTAGTTTTGGGTGCAGGGCTTCATTCTGCAGGATTATATATGAGGTGACCTTTGGGTCTGTGGTTTGGAGAATTGTGTTTACGTGTTTTTATGAAAATAATATAATACCAGCGTGTTACTACTACCACTACTAATACTACTACTACTAAGCTACTACTACCAGGCTACTATACTACTACTACTACTACTACTATACTACTACTACTCTAGTACTATACTACTTACTAATACTACTAACTACTAATACTAATACTACTACTACTACTACTACTACTAAGCTACTACTACCAGGCTACTACTACTACTACTACTACTACTACTACTATTAGTACTACTACTACTACTAATACTACTACTACTACTACTACTACTACCACTACATACTACTACTACTAAGCTACTACTACCAGGCTACTACTACTACTACTACTACTACTACTACTACTATACTACTACTACAACTAGAACTACTACTACTACTACTATACTACTAATAATACTACTACTACTACTACTACTACTACTAGTACTACTACTACTACTATTACTACTACTACTATACTACTACTAGACTACCTACTACTACTAATACTACTAGAACTACTACTACTATACTACTACTACTACTATTACTACTACTATACTACTACTACTACTACTACTACTACTATTACTACTACTATACTACTACTACTACTACTATACTATACTATTACTACTATATCTACTACTACTACTACTACTACTACTACTACTACTACTATTACTACTACTTACTTACTACTACTACTACTAATACTACTACTACACTGTATGTACACATGACATAAAAGCCTTGAACCTTGAATACTTGAAAAAAAAAGAGACCTTTGACCCCTAACCCCTCACAGCCCCTTGCTTCCACTCAATACTGATATTTACTCCTCTCGAGCTCTGTTCCTAAATATCTACAGACCACCAAAATACTGTGCAAGCTTTTTTGATGACTTTACTGAACTGCTGTCTATAGAGTGTATTGACTTTGGCTTCTAGTCATTGTTGGTGATTTTTAACATCCATGTTGACGACCCCCAGGACAGAGGGGCTAAAGAACTGTTTTGTGTTCTTGATAACTATGGACTGACTCAGCATGTGACGGAGCCCATGCACAATAAGGGGCACACTCTGGACTTAATGATCTCAAAGGGTCTGAATATCTCTGAGGTTGTGGTGACTGATGTTGCACTCTCTGATCATTCCTTTTGAGAGCTCTATTTCTGTTCACACAAATGTTCAAAAAGAGCGATATTTAACTGAAAACACTAGGGAAATGTTTACTCTGAATGTTTCTTCCAAACTTGCCCTTGCTAACATCTCGAAATGAGCTAGTAGATCCTTTTAATTCAAAAATAAAAAATGTTATAGATGCCATTGCTCCAACTAAGATAAGGAAGTGACTGGCGAGAAAAGATCTCCATGGAGAAAGGCCATGACCGTGAGAACAGAAAAAAGAGTGTGTCGAAAAGCTGAACGTAGGTGGAGAAAAACAAATCTCCAGGTTCACTTTGAAATCTATAAAGAGAGACTTGGCTTTTATAATTTGGAATTGAAATTTGCACGACAGTCTTTCTTCTCTGATATCATTGCCAAAAACAAAAACAACGTGCACGTGCCTTGTTTGCTACCGTCGACAGACTAACTAACCCCCCAGTGTCAGTAGCCTCTGAACTTCTATCCACCAGGGCCTGCAATGACTTTGCCTTTTTCACTGACAACATTCAGAACATCAGACAAGCAGTCAGTGCCTCTGCATCAGGTACAGCAGATGTGTGTCTCTGTGTCCACTTACAATCAATTCAAACACCATGACACAATTCCATCAGATTAATGATAAAAACCTAGGACATTATTCACCTTCTGAGATCCTCCTCCTGCTGCCTTGATATTATTCCAACAGGGTTTTTCCTTGCATGGCCTCAGATCTACTTCATATAGTAAACAAGTCTCTTCACTCAGGTGTTTTTCCACAGGCCCTGAAAACTGCAGTCATTAAACCGCTCTTAAAAAAGAATAATCTAGATGCTTCAGTAATGAACAATTACAGGCACATATCAAACCTGCCATTTCTAGGTGAAATCATTGAAAAAGTAGTTTTTCAACAGTTGAGTAATTTTTTTGCATTTAAATAACTGTTTGGATGTGTTTCCAGTCAGGCTTTCAACCAAACCACAGCACTGAGACTGCTCTTGTTAAGGTCTTCAATGACATCCACTTAAACACAGACAGTGCAGAACTTCAGTGTTAGTATGATTAGATCTCAGTGCTGCGTTTGACACTGTTGACCAAAACATATTACTAGACCGACTGGAAAACTGGGTGGGACTTTTGGAAACAGTTCTAAATTGGTTTGAATCCTACTTAAAGGACAGAAAACAACTTTGTTTCTAAAGGTAAATACACATCTGAGTTGACAAATATGACATGTGGGGTTCCTCAAGGCTCCATCTTGGGGCCTTGAGGAACCCCACATGTCATATTTGTCAGAACTTTCTCCAATTAAACAAAGATAAAACTGAGGGTAATGGTTTTTGGAGCCAAGGCAGAACGTATAAAAGTCAGCGCTGAGCTTCAGTCTGCAATGTTCAAAACAACAGAGAGCCAGAAATCTAGGTGTAGTCATGGACTCTGACCTGAGTTTCAACAGTCACATTAAAACAGTTACTAAATCAGCCTACTATCACCTTAAGAATATATCTAGGATTAAAAGCATAAAAACTTGTCCATGCTTTGTATCTTCAGTAGACTGGACTACTGTAATGGTGTCTTCA